>CATQJD010000072.1:0-16000 GCA_958298945.1 Atherix ibis | reverse complement strand
TTGTTGGTTAGTTGGTTTGTTGGTTTGTTGGTTTGTTGGTTTGTTCGTTTGTTGGTTTGTTGGTTTGTTGGTTTGTTGGTTTGTTGGTTTGTTGGTTTGTTGGCTTGTTGGTTTGTTGGTTTGTTGGTTTGTTGGTTTGTTGGTTTGTTGGTTTGTTCGTTTGTTGGTTTGTTGGTTTGTTGGTTTGTTGGTTTATTGGTTTGTTGGTTTGTTGGTTTGTTGGTTTGTTGGTTTGTTGTTTTGTTGGTTTGTTGGTTTGTTGGTTTGTTGGTTTGTTGGTTTGTTGGTTTGTTCGTTTGTTGGTTTTTTGGTTTGTTGGTTTGTTGGTTTGTTGGCTTGTTGGCTTGTTGGTTTGTTGGTTTGTTGGTTTGTTGGTTTGTTGGTTTGTTGGTTTGTTGGTTTGTCGGTTTGTTGGTTTGTCGGTTTGTCGGTTTGTTTGTTTGTTGGTTTATTCGTTTGTTGGCTTGTTGGTTTGTTGGCTTGTTGGCTTGTTGGTTTGTTTGTTTGTTGGTTTGTTGGTTTGTTTGTTTGTTGGTTTGTTTGTTTGTTGGTTTGTTCGTTTGTTGGCTTGTTGGTTTGTTGGCTTGTTGGTTTGTTGGTTTGCTGGTTTGTTGGTTTCTTGGCTTGTTGGCTTGCTGGTTTGTTGGCTTGTTGGTTTGTTGGTTTGTTGGCTTGTTGGTTTGTTGGCTTGTTGGCTTGTTGGCTTGTTGGCTTATTGGTTTGTTAGTTTGTTGGTTTGTTGGTTTGTTGATTTGTTGGTTTTTTGGTTTGTTGGCTTCTTGGCTTGTTGGTATGTTGGTTTGTTGGTTTGTTGGTTTGTTGGTTTGTTGGCTTGTGGGATTGTTGGTTTGTTGGTTTGTTCGTTTGTTGGCTTGTTGGTTTGTTGGTTTGTTGGTTTGTTGCTTTGTTGGTTTGTTGGTTTGTTGGCTTGTTGGTTTGTTTGTTTTTAGGTTTTTTGGCTTGTTGGTTTGTTGGTTTGTTGGTTTGTTCGTTTGTTCGTTTGTTGGCTTGTTGGTTTGTTGGTTTATTCGTTTTTTGGTTTGTTGGTTTGTTGGTTTGTTGGTTTGTTGGTTTGTTGGTTTGTTGGTTTGTTGGTTTGTTGGTTTGTTGGTTTGTTGGTTTGTTGGTTTGTTGGTTTGTTGGTTTGTTGGTTTGTTGGTTTGTTCGTTTGTTGGTTTGTTGGTTTGTTGGTTTGTTGGTTTGTTGGTTTGTTGGTTTGTTGACTTGTTGGTTCGTTGGTTTGTTGGTTTGTTGGTTTGTTGGTTTGTTCGTTTGTTCGTTTGTTGGTTTGTTGGTTTGTTGGTTTATTGGTTTGTTGGTTTGTTGGTTTGTTGGTTTGTTGGTTTGTTGTTTTGTTGGTTTGTTGGTTTGTTGGTTTGTTGGTTTGTTGGTTTGTTCGTTTGTTGGTTTTTTGGTTTGTTGGTTTGTTGGTTTGTTGGTTTGTTGGTTTGTTGGCTTGTTGGTTTGTTGGTTTGTTGGTTTGTTGGTTTGTTGGTTTGTTGGTTTGTTGGTTTGTTGGTTTGTTGGTTTGTTGGTTTGTCGGTTTGTCGGTTTATTCGTTTGTTGGCTTGTTGGTTTGTTAGCTTGTTGGCTTGTTGCTTTGTTGGTTTGTTGGTTTGTTGGTTTGTTGGTTTGTTGGTTTGTTGGTTTGTTGGTTTGTTCGTTTGTTCGTTTGTTGGCTTGTTGGTTTGTTGGTTTGTTGGCTTGTTGCTTTGTTGGTTTGTTGGTTTGTTGGCTTGTTGCTTTGTTGGTTTGTTGGTTTTTTGGTTTGTTGGTTTGTTCGTTTGTTCGTTTGTTGGCTTGTTGGTTTGTTGGTTTGTTGGTTTGTTGGCTTGTTGCTTTGTTGGTTTGTTGGTTTGTTGGTTTTTTGGTTTGTTGGTTTGTTGGTTTGTTGGTTTGTTGGTCTGTTGGTTTGTTGGCTTGTTGGTTTGTTGGTTTGTTGGTTTTTTGGTTTTTTGGCTTGTTGGTTTGTTGGTTTGTTGGTTTGTTCGTTTGTTCGTTTGTTGGCTTGTTGGTTTGTTGGTTTGTTGGTTTGTTGGTTTGTTGGTTTGTTGGTTTGTTGGTTTGTTGGTTTGTTGGTTTGTTGGTTTGTTGGTTTGTTGGTTTGTTGGTTGGTTGGTTTGTTGGTTTGTTCGTTTGTTGGTTTGTTGGTTTGTTGGTTTGTTGGTCTGTTGGTTTGTTGGTTTGTTGGCTTGTTGGTTCGTTGGTTTGTTGGTTTGTTGGTTTGTTGGTTTGTTCGTTTGTTCGTTTGTTGGTTTGTTGGTTTGTTGGTTTATTGGTTTGTTGGTTTGTTGGTTTGTTGGTTTGTTGGTTTGTTGGTTTGTTGGTTTTTTCGGTTGTTGGTTTTTTGGTTTGTTGGTTTGTTGGTTTGTTGGTTTGTTGGTTTGTTGGCTTGTTGATTTGTTGGTTTGTTGGTTTGTTGGTTTGTTGGTTTGTTGGTTTGTTGGTTTGTTGGTTTGTTGGTTTGTTGGCTTGTTGGTTTGTTGGTTTGTTGGTTTGTTGGTTTGTTGGTTTGTTGGTTTGTTGGTTTGTTGGTTTGTTGGTTTGTTGGTTTGTTGGTTTGTCGGTTTGTCGGCTTATTCGTTTGTTGGCTTGTTGGTTTGTTAGCTTGTTGGCTTGTTGCTTTGTTGGTTTGTTGGTTTGTTGGTTTGTTGGTTTGTTGGTTTGTTTGTTTGTTTGTTTGTTGGTTTGTTGGTTTGTTGGTTTGTTGGTTTGTTGGTTTGTTGGTTTGTTGGTCTGTTGGTTTGTTGGCTTGTTGGTTTGTTGGTTTGTTGGTTTTTTGGTTTTTTGGCTTGTTGGTTTGTTGGTTTGTTGGTTTGTTCGTTTGTTCGTTTGTTGGCTTGTTGGTTTGTTGGTTTGTTGGCTTATTGGTTTGTTGGTTTGTTGGTTTGTTGGTTTGTTGGTTTGTTGGTTTGTTGGTTTGTTCGTTTGTTCGTTTGTTGGCTTGTTGGTTTGTTGGTTTGTTGGTTTGTTGGCTTGTTGGTTTGTTGGTTTGTTGGCTTGTTGGTTCGTTGGTTTGTTGGTTTGTTGGTTTGTTGGTTTGTTCGTTTGTTTGTTTGTTGGTTTGTTGGTTTGTTGGTTTATTGGTTTGTTGGTTTGTTGGTTTGTTGGTTTGTTGGTTTGTTGGTTTGTTCGTTTGTTGGTTTTTTGGTTTGTTGGTTTGTTGGTTTGTTGGTTTGTTGGTTTGTTGGTTTGTTGGCTTGTTGATTTGTTGGTTTGTTGGTTTGTTGGTTTGTTGGTTTGTTGGTTTGTTGGTTTGTTGGTTTGTTGGCTTGTTGGTTTGTTGGTTTGTTGGTTTGTTGTTTTGTTGGTTTGTTGGTTTGTTGGTTTGTTGGTTTGTTGGTTTGTTGGTTTGTTGGTTTGTTGGTTTGTTGGTTTGTCAGTTTGTCGGTTTGTCGGCTTATTCGTTTGTTGGCTTGTTGGTTTGTTAGCTTGTTGGCTTGTTGCTTTGTTGGTTTGTTGGTTTGTTGGTTTGTTGGTTTGTTGGTTTGTTGGTTTGTTTGTTTGTTGGTTTGTTGGTTTGTTGGTTTGTTGGTTTGTTGGTCTGTTGGTTTGTTGGCTTGTTGGTTTGTTGGTTTGTTGGTTTTTTGGTTTTTTGGCTTGTTGGTTTGTTGGTTTGTTGGTTTGTTCGTTTGTTCGTTTGTTGGCTTGTTGGTTTGTTGGTTTGTTGGCTTGTTGGTTTGTTGGTTTGTTGGTTTGTTGGTTTGTTGGTTTGTTGGTTTGTTGGTTTGTTGGTTTGTTGGTTTGTTGGTTTGTTGGTTTGTTGGTTTGTTGGTTTGTTGGTTTGTTGGTTTGTTGGTTTGTTGGTTTGTTGGTTTGTTGGTTTGTTGGTTTGTTGGTTGGTTGGTTTGTTGGTTTGTTCGTTTGTTGGTTTGTTGGTTTGTTGGTTTGTTGGTCTGTTGGTTTGTTGGTTTGTTGGCTTGTTGGTTCGTTGGTTTGTTGGTTTGTTGGTTTGTTGGTTTGTTCGTTTGTTCGTTTGTTGGTTTGTTGGTTTGTTGGTTTATTGGTTTGTTGGTTTGTTGGTTTGTTGGTTTGTTGGTTTGTTGTTTTGTTGGTTTATTGGTTTGTTGGTTTGTTGGTTTGTTGGCTTGTTCGTTTGTTCGTTTGTTAGTTTGTTGGTTTGTTGGTTTGTTGGTTTGTTGGTTTGTTGGGTTGTTGGTTTGTTAGTTTGTTGGTTTGTTGGTTTGTTGGTTTGTTGGTTTGTTGGTTTGTTGGTTTGTTCGTTTGTTGGTTTGTTGGTTTGTTGGTTTGTTGGTTTGTTGGTTTGTTGGCTTGTTGGTTCGTTGGTTTGTTGGTTTGTTGGTTTGTTGGTTTGTTCGTTTGTTCGTTTATTGGTTTGTTGGTTTGTTGGTTTATTGGTTTGTTGGTTTGTTGGTTTGTTGGTTTGTTGGTTTGTTGTTTTGTTGGTTTGTTGGTTTGTTGGTTTGTTGGTTTGTTGGTTTGTTGGTTTGTTCGTTTGTTGGTTTTTTGGTTTGTTGGTTTGTTGGTTTGTTGGTTTGTTGGTTTGTTGGTTTGTTGGTTTGTTGGTTTGTCGGTTTGTCGTTTTATTCGTTTGTTGGCTTGTTGTTTTGTTAGCTTGTTGGCTTGTTGCTTTGTTGGTTTGTTGGTTTGTTGGTTTGTTGGTCTGTTGGTTTGTTGGTTTGTTGGTTTGTTGGTTTGTTGGTTTTTTGGTTTTTTGGCTTGTTGGTTTGTTGGTTTGTTGGTTTGTTGGTTTGTTAATTTGTTGGTTTGTTGGTTTGTTTGTTTGTTGGTTTGTTGGTTTGTTGGTTTGTTTGTTTGTTGGTTTGTTGGTTTTTTGGTTTGTTGGTTTATTGGTTTGTTGGTTTGTTGGTTTGTTGGTTTGTTCGATTGTTGGTTTTTTGGTTTGTTGGTTTGTTGGTTTGTTGGTTTGTTGGCTTGTTGGTTTGTTGGTTTGTTGGTTTGTTGGTTTGTTGGTTTATTGGTTTGTTGGTTTGTTGGGTTGTTGGTTTGTTGGCTTGTTGGTTTGTTGGTTTGTTGGTTTGTTGGTTTGTTGGTTTGTTGGTTTGTTGGTTTGTTGGTTTGTTGGTTTGTTGGTTTGTTGGTTCGTCGGTTTGCCGGTTTATTCGTTTGTTGGCTTGTTGGTTTGTTAGCTTGTTGGCTTGTTGCTTTGTTGGTTTGTTGGTTTGTTGGTTTGTTGGTTTGTTGGTTTGTTTGTTTGTTGGTTTGTTGGTTTGTTGGTTTGTTGGTTTGTTGGTTTGTTGGTTTGTTGGTTTGTTGGTTTGTTGGTCTGTTGGTTTGTTGGCATGTTGGTTTGTTGGTTTGTTGGTTTTTTGGTTTTTTGGCTTGTTGGTTTGTTGGTTTGTTGGTTTGTTCGTTTGTTCGTTTGTTGGCTTGTTGGTTTGTTGGTTTGTTGGCTTGTTGGTTTGTTGGTTTGTTGGTTTGTTGGTTTGTTGGTTTGTTGGTTTGTTGGTTTGTTGGTTTGTTGGTTTGTTGGTTTGTTGGTTTGTTGGTTTGTTGGTTTGTTGGTTTGTTGGTTGGTTGGTTTGTTGGTTTGTTCGTTTGTTGGTTTGTTGGTTTGTTTGTTTGTTGGTCTGTTGGTTTGTTGGTTTGTTGGCTTGTTGGTTCGTTGGTTTGTTGGTTTGTTGGTTTGTTGGTTTGTTCGTTTGTTGGTTTGTTGGTTTGTTGGTTTGTTGGTCTGTTGGTTTGTTGGTTTGTTGGCTTGTTGGTTCGTTGGTTTGTTGGTTTGTTGGTTTGTTGGTTTGTTGGTTTGTTGGTTTGTTGGTTTGTCGGTTTGCCGGTTTATTCGTTTGTTGGCTTGTTGGTTTGTTAGCTTGTTGGCTTGTTGCTTTGTTGGTTTGTTGGTTTGTTGGTTTGTTGGTTTGTTGGTTTGTTGGTTTGTTGGTTTGTTGGTTTGTTGGTTTGATTTGTTTGTTGGTTTGTTGGTTTGTTGGTTTGTTGGTTTGTTGGTTTGTTGGTTTGTTGGTCTGTTGGTTTGTTGGCTTGTTGGTTTGTTGGTTTGTTGGTTTTTTGGTTTTTTGGCTTGTTGGTTTGTTGGTTTGTTGGTTTGTTGGTTTGTTGGTTTGTTCGTTTGTTCGTTTATTGGTTTGTTGGTTTGTTGGTTTGTTGGTTTGTTGGTTTGTTGGTTTGTTGGTTTGTTGTTTTGTTGGTTTATTGGTTTGTTGGTTTGTTGGTTTGTTGGTTTGTTCGTTTGTTCGTTTGTTGGTTTGTTGGTTTGTTGGTTTGTTGGTTTGTTGGTTTGTTGGTTTGTTGGTTTGTTGGTTTGTTGGTTTGTTGGTTTGTTGGTTTGTTGGTTTGTTGGTTTGTTGGTTTGTTCGTTTGTTGGTTTGTTGGTTTGTTGGTTTGTTGGTTTGTTGGTTTGTTGGCTTGTTGGTTCGTTGGTTTGTTGGTTTGTTGGTTTGTTGGTTTGTTCGTTTGTTCGTTTGTTGGTTTGTTGGTTTGTTGGTTTATTGGTTTGTTGGTTTGTTGGTTTGTTGGTTTGTTGGTTTGTTGTTTTGTTGGTTTGTTGGTTTGTTAATTTGTTGGTTTGTTGGTTTGTTCGTTTGTTGGTTTTTTGGTTTGTTGGTTTGTTGGTTTGTTGGTTTGTTGGTTTGTGGGTTTGTTGGTTTGTTGGTTTGTTGGTTTGTTGGTTTGTCGGTTTGTCGGTTTATTCGTTTGTTGGCTTGTTGGTTTGTTAGCTTGTTGGCTTGTTGCTTTGTTGGTTTGTTGGTTTGTTGGTTTGTTGGTTTGTTGGTTTGTTTGTTTGTTGGTTTGTTGGTTTGTTGGTTTGTTGGTTTGTTGGTTTGTTGGTCTGTTGGTTTGTTGGCTTGTTGGTTTGTTGGTTTGTTGGTTTTTTGGTTTTTTGGCTTGTTGGTTTGTTGGTTTGTTGGTTTGTTGGTTTGTTAGTTTGTTGGTTTGTTTGTTTGTTGGTTTGTTGGTTTGTTGGTTTGTTGGTTTGTTGGTTTGTTGGTCTGTTGGTTTGTTGGCTTGTTGGTTTGTTGGTTTGTTGGTTTTTTGGTTTTTTGGCTTGTTGGTTTGCTGGTTTGTTGGCTTGTTGGTTTTTTGGTTTGTTGGTTTGTTGGTTTGTTGGTTTGTTGGTTTGTTATTTTGTTGGTTTGTTGGTTTGTTGGTTTGTTGGTTTGTTGGTTTGTTGGTTGGTTGGTTTGTTGGTCTGTTCGTTTGTTGGTTTGTTGGTCTGTTGGTTTGTTGGTTTGTTGGCTTGTTGGTTCATTGGTTTGTTGGTTTGTTGGTTTGTTGGTTTGTTGGTTTGTTGGTTTGTTGGTTTGTTGGTTTGTTGGTTTGTTGCTTTGTTGGTTTGTTGGTTTGTTGGTTTGTTGGTTTGTTGGTTTGTTGGTTTGTTTGTTTGTTGGTTTGTTGGTTTGTTGGTTTGTTGGTTTGTTGGTTTGTTGGTCTGTTGGTTTGTTGGCTTGTTGGTTTGTTGGTTTGTTGGTTTTGGCTTGTTGGTTTGTTGGTTTGTTGGCTTGTTGGTTTGTTTGTTTGTTGGCTTGTTGGTTTGTTGGTTTCTTGGTTTTTTGGTTTTTTGGCTTGTTGGTTTGTTGGTTTGTTGGCTTGTTGGTTTTTTGGTTTGTTGGTTTGTTGGTTTGTTGGTTTGTTGGTTTGTTGGTTTGTTTTTTGGCTTGTTGGTTTGTTGGTTTGTTGGTTTGTTGGTTTGTTGGTTTGTTGGTTTGTTAGTTTGTTGGTTTGTTTGTTTGTTGGTTTGTTGGTTTGTTGGTCTGTTGGTTTGTTGGCTTGTTGGTTTGTTGGTTTGTTGGTTTTTTGGTTTTTTGGCTTGTTGGTTTGTTGGTTTGTTGGCTTGTTGGTTTTTTGGTTTGTTGGTTTGTTGGTTTGTTGGTTTGTTGGTTTGTTGGTTTGTTGGTTTGTTGGTTTGTTGGTTTGTTGGTTGGTTGGTTTGTTGGTTTGTTCGTTTGTTGGTTTGTTGGTCTGTTGGTTTGTTGGTTTGTTGGCTTGTTGGTTCGTTGGTTTTTTGGTTTGTTGGTTTGTTGGTTTGTTGGTTTGTTGGTTTGATGGTTTGTTGGTTTGTTGGTTTGTCGGTTTGTCGGTTTATTCGTTTGTTGGCTTGTTGGTTTGTTAGCTTGTTGGCTTGTTGCTTTGTTGGTTTGTTGGTTTGTTGGTTTGTTGGCTTGTTAGTTTGTTGGTTTGTTGGCTTGTTGGTTTGTTGGTTTGTTGGTTTTTTGTTTTTTTGGCTTGTTGGTTTGTTGGTTTGTTGGTTGGTTGGTTTGTTGGTTTGTTGGTTTGTTCGTTTGTTGGTTTGTTGGTCTGTTTGTTTGTTGGTCTGTTGGTTTGTTGGTTTGTTGGCTTGTTGGTTCGTTGGTTTGTTGGTTTGTTGGTTTGTTGGTTTGTTCGTTTGTTGGTTTGTTGGTTTGTTGGTTTGTTGGTCTGTTGGTTTGTTGGTTTGTTGGCTTGTTGGTTCGTTGGTTTGTTGGTTTGTCCGTTTGTTGGTTTGTTGGTTTGTTGGTTTGTTGGTTTGTTGGTTTGTCGGTTTGCCGGTTTATTCGTTTGTTGGCTTGTTGGTTTGTTAGCTTGTTGGCTTGTTGCTTTGTTGGTTTGTTGGTTTGTTGGTTTGTTGGTTTGTTGGTTTGTTGGTTTGTTGGTTTGTTGGTTTGTTGGTTTGATTTGTTTGTTGGTTTGTTGGTTTGTTGGTTTGTTGGTTTGTTGGTTTGCTGGTTTGTTAGTCTGTTGGTTTGTTGGCTTGTTGGTTTGTTGGTTTGTTGGGTTTTTGGTTTTTTGGCTTGTTGGTTTGTTGGTTTGTTGGTTTGTTCGTTTGTTGGTTTGTTCGTTTGTTCGTTTATTGGTTTGTTGGTTTGTTGGTTTGTTGGTTTGTTGGTTTGTTGGTTTGTTGTTTTGTTGGTTTATTAGTTTGTTGGTTTGTTGGTTTGTTCGTTTGTTCGTTTGTTGGTTTGTTGGTTTGTTGGTTTGTTGGTTTGTTGGTTTGTTGGTTTGTTGGTTTGTTGGTTTGTTGGTTTGTTGGTTTGTTGGTTTGTTGGTTTGTTGGTTTGTTCGTTTGTTGGTTTGTTGGTTTGTTGGTTTGTTGGTTTGTTGGTTTGTTGGTTTGTTGGCTTGTTGGTTCGTTGGTTTGTTGGTTTGTTGGTTTGTTGGTTTGTTCGTTTGTTCGTTTGTTGGTTTGTTGGTTTGTTGGTTTATTGGTTTGTTGGTTTGTTGGTTTGTTGGTTTGTTGGTTTGTTGTTTTGTTGGTTTGTTGGTTTGTTGGTTTGTTGGTTTGTTGGTTTGTTCGTTTGTTGGTTTTTTGGTTTGTTGGTTTGTTGGTTTGTTGGTTTGTTGGTTTGTGGGTTTGTTGGTTTGTTGGTTTGTTGGTTTGTTGGTTTGTCGGTTTGTCGGTTTATTCGTTTGTTGGCTTGTTGGTTTGTTAGCTTGTTGGCTTGTTGCTTTGTTGGTTTGTTGGTTTGTTGGTTTGTTGGTTTGTTGGTTTGTTGGTTTGTTTGTTTGTTGGTTTGTTGGTTTGTTGGTTTGTTGGTTTGTTGGTTTGTTGGTTTGTTGGTTTGTTGGTCTGTTGGTTTGTTGGCTTGTTGGTTTGTTGGTTTGTTGGTTTTTTGGTTTTTTGGCTTGTTGGTTTGTTGGTTTGTTGGTTTGTTGGTTTGTTAGTTTGTTGGTTTGTTTGTTTGTTGGTTTGTTGGTTTGTTGGTTTGTTGGCTTGTTGGTTCGTTGGTTTGTTGGTTTGTTGGTTTGTTGGTTTGTTCGTTTGTTGGTTTGTTGGTTTGTTGGTTTGTTGGTCTGTTGGTTTGTTGGTTTGTTGGCTTGTTGGTTCGTTGGTTTGTTGGTTTGTTGGTTTGTTGGTTTGTTGGTTTGTTGGTTTGATGGTTTGTTGGTTTGTTGGTTTGTCGGTTTGTCGGTTTATTCGTTTGTTGGCTTGTTGGTTTGTTAGCTTGCTGGCTTGTTGCTTTGTTGGTTTGTTGGTTTGTTGGTTTGTTGGCTTGTTAGTTTGTTGGTTTGTTGGCTTGTTGGTTTGTTGGTTTGTTGGTTTTTTGTTTTTTTGGCTTGTTGGTTTGTTGGTTTGTTGGTTGGTTGGTTTGTTGGTTTGTTCGTTTGTTGGTTTGTTGGTTTGTTTGTTTGTTGGTCTGTTGGTTTGTTGGTTTGTTGGCTTGTTGGTTCGTTGGTTTGTTGGTTTGTTGGTTTGTTGGTTTGTTCGTTTGTTGGTTTGTTGGTTTGTTGGTTTGTTGGTCTGTTGGTTTGTTGGTTTGTTGGCTTGTTGGTTCGTTGGTTTGTTGGTTTGTCCGTTTGTTGGTTTGTTGGTTTGTTGGTTTGTTGGTTTGTCGGTTTGCCGGTTTATTCGTTTGTTGGCTTGTTGGTTTGTTAGCTTGTTGGCTTGTTGCTTTGTTGGTTTGTTGGTTTGTTGGTTTGTTGGTTTGTTGGTTTGTTGGTTTGTTGGTTTGATTTGTTTGTTGGTTTGTTGGTTTGTTGGTTTGTTGGTTTGTTGGTTTGCTGGTTTGTTGGTCTGTTGGTTTTTTGGCTTGTTGGTTTGTTGGTTTGTTGGTTTTTTGGTTTTTTGGCTTGTTGGTTTGTTGGTTTGTTGGTTTGTTCGTTTGTTGGTTTGTTCGTTTGTTCGTTTATTGGTTTGTTGGTTTGTTGGTTTGTTGGTTTGTTGGTTTGTTGGTTTGTTGTTTTGTTGGTTTGTTGGTTTGTTGGTTTGTTGGTTTGTTGGTTTGTTGGTTTGTTGGTTTGTTGGTTTGTTGGTTTGTTGGTTTGTTGGTTTGTTGGTTTGTTGGTTTGTTCGTTTGTTGGTTTGTTGGTTTGTTGGTTTGTTGGTTTGTTGGTTTGTTGGCTTGTTGGTTCGTTGGTTTGTTGGTTTGTTGGTTTGTTGGTTTGTTCGTTTGTTCGTTTGTTGGTTTGTTGGTTTGTTGGTTTATTGGTTTGTTGGTTTGTTGGTTTGTTGGTTTGTTGGTTTGTTGTTTTGTTGGTTTGTTGGTTTGTTGGTTTGTTGGTTTGTTGGTTTGTTCGTTTGTTGGTTTTTTGGTTTGTTGGTTTGTTGGTTTGTTGGTTTGTTGGTTTGTGGGTTTGTTGGTTTGTTGGTTTGTTGGTTTGTTGGTTTGTCGGTTTGTCGGTTTATTCGTTTGTTGGCTTGTTGGTTTGTTAGCTTGTTGGCTTGTTGCTTTGTTGGTTTGTTGGTTTGTTGGTTTGTTGGTTTGTTGGTTTGTTGGTTTGTTGGTTTGTTGGTTTGTTGGTTTGTTGGTTTGTTGGTTTGTTGGTTTGTTGGTTTGTTGGTCTGTTGGTTTGTTGGCTTGTTGGTTTGTTGGTTTGTTGGTTTTTTGGTTTTTTGGCTTGTTGGTTTGTTGGTTTGTTGGTTTGTTGGTTTGTTAGTTTGTTGGTTTGTTTGTTTGTTGGTTTGTTGGTTTGTTGGTTTGTTGGTTTGTTGGTTTGTTGGTCTGTTGGTTTGTTGGCTTGTTGGTTTGTTGGTTTGTTGGTTTTTTGGTTTTTTGGCTTGTTGGTTTGTTGGTTTGTTGGCTTGTTGGTTTTTTGGTTTGTTGGTTTGTTGGTTTGTTGGTTTGTTGGTTTGTTGGTTTGTTGGTTTGTTGGTTTGTTGGTTTGTTGGTTTGTTGGTTTGTTGGTTTGTTGGTTTGTTGGTTGGTTGGTTTGTTGGTCTGTTCGTTTGTTGGTTTGTTGGTCTGTTGGTTTGTTGGTTTGTTGGCTTGTTGGTTCATTGGTTTGTTGGTTTGTTGGTTTGTTGGTTTGTTGGTTTGTTGGTTTGTTGGTTTGTTGGTTTGTTGGTTTGTTGCTTTGTTGGTTTGTTGGTTTGTTGGTTTGTTGGTTTGTTGGTTTGTTGGTTTGTTTGTTTGTTGGTTTGTTGGTTTGTTGGTTTGTTGGTTTGTTGGTTTGTTGGTTTGTTGGTCTGTTGGTTTGTTGGCTTGTTGGTTTGTTGGTTTGTTGGTTTTGGCTTGTTGGTTTGTTGGTTTGTTGGCTTGTTGGTTTGTTTGTTTGTTGGCTTGTTGGTTTGTTGGTTTGTTGGTTTTTTGGTTTTTTGGCTTGTTGGTTTGTTGGTTTGTTGGCTTGTTGGTTTTTTGGTTTGTTGGTTTGTTGGTTTGTTGGTTTGTTGGTTTGTTGGTTTGTTTTTTGGCTTGTTGGTTTGTTGGTTTGTTGGTTTGTTGGTTTGTTGGTTTGTTGGTTTGTTAGTTTGTTGGTTTGTTTGTTTGTTGGTTTGTTGGTTTGTTGGTCTGTTGGTTTGTTGGCTTGTTGGTTTGTTGGTTTGTTGGTTTTTTGGTTTTTTGGCTTGTTGGTTTGTTGGTTTGTTGGCTTGTTGGTTTTTTGGTTTGTTGGTTTGTTGGTTTGTTGGTTTGTTGGTTTGTTGGTTTGTTGGTTTGTTGGTTTGTTGGTTTGTTGGTTTGTTGGTTTGTTGGTTGGTTGGTTTGTTGGTTTGTTCGTTTGTTGGTTTGTTGGTCTGTTGGTTTGTTGGTTTGTTGGCTTGTTGGTTCGTTGGTTTGTTGGTTTGTTGGTTTGTTGGTTTGTTGGTTTGTTGGTTTGTTGGTTTGATGGTTTGTTGGTTTGTTGGTTTGTCGGTTTGTCGGTTTATTCGTTTGTTGGCTTGTTGGTTTGTTAGCTTGTTGGCTTGTTGCTTTGTTGGTTTGTTGGTTTGTTGGTTTGTTGGCTTGTTAGTTTGTTGGTTTGTTGGCTTGTTGGTTTGTTGGTTTGTTGGTTTTTTGTTTTTTTGGCTTGTTGGTTTGTTGGTTTGTTGGTTGGTTGGTTTGTTGGTTTGTTCGTTTGTTGGTTTGTTGGTTTGTTTGTTTGTTGGTCTGTTGGTTTGTTGGTTTGTTGGCTTGTTGGTTCGTTGGTTTGTTGGTTTGTTGGTTTGTTGGTTTGTTCGTTTGTTGGTTTGTTAGTTTGTTGGTTTGTTGGTCTGTTGGTTTGTTGGTCTGTTGGCTTGTTGGTTCGTTGGTTTGTTGGTTTGTCCGTTTGTTGGTTTGTTGGTTTGTTGGTTTGTTGGTTTGTCGGTTTGTCGGTTTATTCGTTTGTTGGCTTGTTGGTTTGTTAGCTTGTTGGCTTGTTGCTTTGTTGGTTTGTTGGTTTGTTGGTTTGTTGGTTTGTTGGTTTGTTGGTTTGTTGGTTTGTTGGTTTGATTTGTTTGTTGGTTTGTTGGTTTGTTGGTTTGTTGGTTTGTTGGTTTGCTGGTTTGTTGGTCTGTTGGTTTGTTGGCTTGTTGGTTTGTTGGTATGTTGGTTTTTTGGTTTTTTGGCTTGTTGGTTTGTTGGTTTGTTGGTTTGTTCGTTTGTTCGTTTATTGGTTTGTTGGTTTGTTTGTTTGTTGGTTTGTTGGTTTGTTGTTTTGTTGTTTTGTTGGTTTATTGGTTTGTTGGTTTGTTAGTTTGTTGGTTTGTTCGTTTGTTCGTTTGTTGGTTTGTTGGTTTGTTGGTTTGTTGGTTTGTTGGTTTGTTGATTTGTTGGTTTGTTGGTTTGTTGGTTTGTTGGTTTGTTGGTTTGTTGGTTTGTTGGTTTGTTGGTTTGTTGGTTTGTTGGTTTGTTGGTTTGTTGGTTTGTTCGTTTGTTGGTTTGTTGGTTTGTTGGTTTGTTGGTTTGTTGGTTTGTTGGCTTGTTGGTTCGTTGGTTTGTTGGTTTGTTGGTTTGTTGGTTTGTTCGTTTGTTCGTTTGTTGGTTTGTTGGTTTGTTGGTTTATTGGTTTGTTGGTTTGTTGGTTTGTTGGTTTGTTGGTTTGTTGTTTTGTTGGTTTGTTGGTTTGTTGGTTTGTTGGTTTGTTGGTTTGTTCGTTTGTTGGTTTTTTGGTTTGTTGGTTTGTTGGTTTGTTGGTTTGTTGGTTTGTTGGTTTGTTGGTTTGTTGGTTTGTTGGTTTGTCGGTTTGTCGGTTTATTCGTTTGTTGGCTTGTTGGTTTGTTAGCTTGTTGGCTTGTTGATTTGTTGGTTTGTTGGTTTGTTGGTTTGTTGGTTTGTTGGTTTGTTGGTTTGTTTGTTTGTTGGTTTGTTGGTTTGTTGGTTTGTTGGTTTGTTGGTTTGTTGGTCTGTTGGTTTGTTGGCTTGTTGGTTTGTTGGTTTGTTGGTTTGTTGGTTTTTTGGTTTTTTGGCTTGTTGGTTTGTTGGTTTGTTGGTTTGTTGGTTTGTTGGTTTGTTAGTTTGTTGGTTTGTTTGTTTGTTGGTTTGTTGGTTTGTTGGTTTGTTGGTTTGTTGGTTTGTTGGTCTGTTGGTTTGTTGGCTTGTTAATTTGTTGGTTTGTTGGTTTTTTGGTTTTTTGGCTTGTTGGTTTGTTGGTTTGTTGGTTTGTTGGTTTGTTCGTTTGTTGGTTTGTTGGTTTGTTGGTTTGTTGGTTTGTTGGTTTGTTGGTTTGTTGGTTTGTTGGTTTGTTGGTTTGTTGGTTTGTTGGTTTGTTGGTTTGTTGGTTTGTTGGTTTGTTGGTTGGTTGGTTTGTTGGTTTGTTGGTTTGTTGGTCTGTTGGTTTGTTGGTTTGTTGGCTTGTTGGTTCGTTGGTTTGTTGGTTTGTTGGTTTGTTGGTTTGTTGGTTTGTTGGTTTGTTGGTTTGTTGGTTTGTTGGTTTGTTGGTTTGTTGGTTTGATTTGTTTGTTGGTTTGTTGGTTTGTTGGTTTGTTGGTTTGTTGGTTTGTTGGTTTGTTGGTTTGTTGGTCTGTTGGTTTGTTGGCTTGTTTGTTTGTTGGTTTGTTGGTTTTTTGGTTTTTTGGCTTGTTGGTTTGTTGGTTTGTTGGTTTGTTCGTTTGTTCGTTTATTGGTTTGTTGGTTTGTTGGTTTGTTGGTTTGTTGGTTTGTTGTTTTGTTGTTTTGTTGGTTTATTGGTTTGTTGGTTTGTTGGTTTGTTGGTTTGTTCGTTTGTTCGTTTGTTGCTTTGTTGGTTTGTTGGTTTGTTGGTTTGTTGGTTTGTTGGTTTGTTGGTTTGTTGGTTTGTTGGTTTGTTGGTTTGTTGGTTTGTTGGTTTGTTGGTTTGTTGGTTAGTTGCTTTGTTGGTTTGTTGGTTTGTTCGTTTGTTGGTTTGTTGGTTTGTTGGTTTGTTGGTTTGTTGGTTTGTTGGCTTGTTGGTTCGTTGGTTTGTTGGTTTGTTGGTTTGTTGGTTTGTTCGTTTGTTCGTTTGTTGGTTTGTTGGTTTGTTGGTTTATTGGTTTGTTGGTTTGTTGGTTTGTTGGTTTGTTGGTTTGTTGGTTTGTTGTTTTGTTGGTTTGTTGGTTTGTTGGTTTGTTGGTTTGTTGGTTTGTTCGTTTGTTGGTTTTTTGGTTTGTTGGTTTGTTGGTTTGTTGGTTTGTTGGTTGGTTGGTTGGTTGGTTTGTTGGTTTGTTGGTTTGTTGGTTTCTTGGCTTGTTGGCTTGTTGGTTTGTTGGCTTGTTGGTTTGTTGGTGTGTTGGTTTGTTGGTTTGTTGGTTTGTTGGTTTGTTGGTTTGTTGGTTTGTTGGTTTGTTGGTTTGTTGGTTTGTTGGTTTGTTGGTTTGTTGGTTTGTTGTTTTGTTGGTTTGTTGGTTTGTTGTTTTGTTGGTTTGTTTGTTTGTTAGTTTGTTGGTTTGTTCGTTTGTTGGCTTGTTGGTTTTTTGACTTGTTGGCTAGTTGGTTTGTTGGTTTGTTTGTTTGTTGGTTTGTTGGTTTGTTGGTTTGTTCGTTTGTTGGCTTGTTGGTTTGTTGGTTTGTTGGTTTGTTGCTTTGTTGGTTTGTTGGTTTGTTGGTTTGTTGGCTTGTTGGTTTGTTGGTTTTTAAGTTTTTTGGCTTGTTGGTTTGTTGGTTTGTTGGTTTGTTGGTTTGTTCGTTTGTTCGTTTGTTGGCTTGTTGGTTTGTCGGTTTGTTGGCTTGTTGGTTTGTTGGTTTGTTGGTTTGTTGGTTTGTTGGTTTGTTGGTTTGTTGGTTTGTTGGTTTGTTGGTTTGTTCGTTTGTTGGTTTTCTGGTTTGTTGGTTTGTTGGTTTGTTGGTTTGTTTGTTTGTTGGTTTGTTGGTTTGTTTGGTTGTTGGTTTATTCGTTTGTTGGCTTGTTGTTTTGTGGGCTTGTTGGCTTGTTGGTATGTTGGTTTGTTGGTTTTTTGGTTTGTTGGCTTGTTGGTTTGTTGGTTTGTTGTTTTGTTGGTTTATTTGTTTGTTGG
>CATQJD010000071.1:0-46000 GCA_958298945.1 Atherix ibis | reverse complement strand
AGCCAACAAACCAACAAAGCAACAAGGCAACAAACCAACAAACAAACAAACCAAAAAACCAACAAACCAACAAACCGACAAACCAACTAACCAACAAACCAACAAGCCAACAAGCCAACAAACCAACAAACCAACAAACCAACAAGCCTACAAACCAACAAACCAACAAACCAAGTAATCAAAAAGCCAACAAACTAACAAACCAATAAGCCAACAAGCCAACAAACCAACAAACCAACAAAGCAACAAGCCAACAAGCCAAAAAACCAACAAACCAACAAGCCAACAAACCAACAAACCAACAAACCAACAAGCCAACAAGCCAACAAACCAACAAACCAACAAACCAACAAGCTAACAAACCAACAAACCAACAAGCCAACAAACCAACAAGCCAAAAAGCCAACAAACCAACAAACCATCAAACCAACAAACTAAGTAACCAACAAGCCAACAAACCAACAAACCAACAAGCCAACAAACCAAGAAACCAACAACAAGCCAACAAGCCAACAAACCAACAAACCAACAAACCAACAAACCAAAAAACCAACAAACCAACAAACCAACAAACCAACAAACCAACAAACCAACAAACCAACAAGCCAACAAACCAACAAACCAACAAACCAACAAGCCAACAAACCAACAATCCATCAAACCAATAAACCAACAAACCAAGTAACCAAAAAGCCAACAAACTAACAAACCAACAAGCCAACAAGCCAACAAACGAACAAACCAACAAAGCAACAAGTCAATAAGCCAACAAACCAACAAACCAACAAGCCAACAAACCAACAAACCAACAAACCAACAAGCCAACAAACCAACAAACCAACAAACCAACAAGCCAGCAAACCAACAAACCAACAAGCCAACAAACCAACAAACCAACAAGCCAACAAGCCAACAAACCAACAAACCAACAAACCAACAAGCCAACAAACCAACAAGCCAACAAACCAATAAAGCAACAAACCAACAAGCCAACTAACCAACAAGCCAACAAGCCAACAAACCGACAAACCAACAAACCAACAAACCAACAAACTAAGTAACCAACAAGCCAACAAACCAACAAACCAACAAGCCAACAAACCAACAAACCAACAAACCAACAAGCCAACAAACCAACAAACCAACAAACCAACAAACCAACAAACCAACAAACCAACAAACCAAAAGCCAACAAGCCAACAAACCAACAAACCAACAAACAAACAAGCCAACAAACCAACAAACCAACAAACCAACAAGCCAACAAGCCAACAAACCAACAAACCAACAAGCCAACAAACCAACAAACCAACAAACCAACATGCCAACAAACCAACAAACTAAGTAACCAACAAGCCAACAAACCAACAAACCAACAAACCAACAAGCCAACAAACCAACAAACCAACAAGCCAACAAGCCAAAAAACCAACAAACCAACAAACCAACAAACCAACAAGCCAACAAACCAACAAACAAATAAACCAACCAACCAAAAAACCAACAAACCAATAAACCAACAAACCAACAAACCAATAAACCAACAAGCCAACAAGCCAACAAACCAACAAACCAACAGACCAACAAGCCAACAAACCAAAAAGCCAACAAACCAACAAAGCAACAAACCAAGTAACCAACAAACCAACAAACCATCAAACGAACAAAGCAACAAACCAACAAGCCAACAAGCCAACAAACCAACAAAACAGGTAACCAAAAAGCCAACAAACTAACAAACCAACAAGCCAACAAACAACAAACTACCAAACCAACAAACGAACTAACCAACAAACCAACAAGCCAACAAGCCAACAAAACAATAAACCAACAAACCAACAAACCAACAAACTAAGTAACCAACAAGCCAACAAACCAACAAACAAACAAGCCAACAAGCCAACAAACCAACAAACCAACAAGCCAACAAACCAACAAACCAACAAACTAACAAACCAACAAACCAACAAACCAACAAACCAACAAACCAACAAACCAACAAGCCAACAAGCCAACAAACCAACAAACCAACAAGGCAACATACCAACAAACCAACAAACCCAAAAACCAACAAACCAACAAACCGACAAACCAACTAACCAACAAACCAACAAGCCAACAAGCCAACAAACCAACAAACCAACAAACCAACAAGCCTACAAACCAACAAACCAACAAACCAAGTAACCAAAAAGCCAACAAACTAACAAACCAATAAGCCAACAAGCCAACAAACCAACAAACCAACAAAGCAATAAGCCAACAAGCCAAAAAACCAACAAACCAACAAGCCAACAAACCAACAAACCAACAAACCAACAAGCCAACAAGCCAACAAACCAACAAACCAACAAACCAACAAACCAACAAGCCAACAAACCAACAAACCAACAAGCCAACAAACCAACAAACCAACAACCTAACAAGCCAACAAACCAACAAACCAACGAACCAATAAACCAACAAACCAACAAACCAACAAACCAACAAACCAACAAACCAACAAGCCAACAAGCCAACAAACTAACAAACCAACAAGCTAACAAACCAACAAACAAATAAACCAACAAACCAACAAACCAACAAACCAACAAACCAAAAAACCAACAAACCAACAAGCCAACAAGCCAACAAACCAACAAACCATCAAACCAACAAACTAAGTAACCAACAAGCCAATAAACCAACAAACCAACAAGCCAACAACCCAACAAACCAAGAAACCAACAACAAGCCAACAAGCCAACAAACCAACAAACCAACAAACCAACAAACCAAAAAACCAACAAACCAACAAACCAACAAACCAACAAACCAACAAACCAACAAACCAGCAAGCCAACAAACCAACAAACCAACAAACCAACAAACCAAGAAGCCAACAAACCAACAATCCAACAAACCAACAAACCAACAAACCAAGTAACCAAAAAGCCAACAAACTAACAAACCAACAAGCCAACAAGCCAACAAACCAACAAACCAACAAAGCAAAAAGCCAATAAGCCAACAAACCAACAAACCAACAAGCCAACAAACCAACAAACCAACAAGCCAACAAGCCAACAAACCAACAAACCAACAAACCAACAAACCAACAAGCCAACAAACCAACAAACCAACAAGCCAACAAACCAACAAACCAACAAGCCAACAAGCCAACAAACCAACAAACCAACAAACCAACAAGCCAACAAACCAACAAGCCAACAAACCAACAAAGCAACAAACCAACAAGCCAACAAACCAACAAGCCAACAAGCCAACAAACCAACAAACCAACAAACCAACAAACTAAGTAACCAACAAGCCAACAAACCAACAAACCAACAAGCCAACAAGCCAACAAACCAACAAACCAACAAACCAACAAGCCAACAAACCAACAAACCAACAAACCAACAAACCAACAAACCAACAAACCAACAAACCAACAAACCAAAAGCCAACAAGCCAACAAACCAACAAACCAACAAACCAACAAGCCAACAAACCAACAAACCAACAAACCAACAATCCAACAAGCCAACAAACCAACAAACCAACAAGCCAACAAACCAACAAACCAACAAACCAACATGCCAACAAACCAACAAACTAAGTAACCAACAAGCCAACAAACCAACAAACCAACAAACCAACAAGCCAACAAACCAACAAACCAACAAGCCAACAAGCCAACAAACCAACAAACCAACAAACCAACAAACCAACAAGCCAACAAACCAACAAATAAATAAACCAACAAACCAAAAAACCAACAAATCAATAAACCAACAAACCAACAAACCAACAAACCAACAAGCCAACAAGCCAACAAACCAACAAACCAACAGACCAACAAGCCAACAAACCAAAAAGCCAACAAGCCAACAAACCAACAAACCATAGAACCAACAAGCCAACAAACCAACAAACGAACAAGCCAACAAACCAAAAAACGAACAAACCAACAAACCAACAAGCCAACAAGCCAACAAACCAACAAACCAACAAGCCAACAAGCCAACAAACCAACAAACCAACAAGCCAACAAACCAACAAACCAACAAACCAACAAGCCAACAAACCAACAAACAAATAAACCAACAAACCAACAAACCAACAAACCAACAAACCAACAAACTAACAAACCAACAAGCCAACAAACCAACAAACCAACAAGCCAACAAACCAACAAACCAACAAACCAACAAACCAACAAGCCAACAAGCCAACAAGCCAACAAACCAACAAACCAACAAGCCAACAAACCAACATACCAAAAAACCAACATGCCAACAAACCAACAAACTAAGTAACCAACAAACCAACAAACCAACAAACCAACAAGCCAACAAGCCAACAAACCAACAAACCAACACGCCAACAAACCAACAAACCAACAAACCAACAAGCCCACAAACCAACAAACAAATAAACCAACAAACCAACAAACCAACAAACCAACAAACCAACAAACCAAAAAACCAACAAACCAACAAACCAACAAGCCAACAAACCAACAAACCAACAAACCAACAAGCCAACAAACCAACAAACAAATAAACCAACAAACCAACAAACCAACAAACCAACAAACCAAAAAACCAACAAACCAACAAGCCGACAAGCCAACAAACCAACAAACTAACAAACCAACAAGCCAACAAACCAACAAACCAACAAGCCAAAAAGCCAACAAACCAACAACCCAACAAACCAACAAACCAACAAGCCAACAAGCCAACAAACCAACAAACCAACAAGCCAACAAACCAACAAACCAACATGCCAACAAACCAACAAACTAAGTAACCAACAAACCAAAAAACCAACAAGCCAACAAGCCAACAAACCAACAAACCAACAAGCCAACAAACCAACAAACCAACAAACCAACAAACCAACAAGCCAACAAACCAACAAACAAATAAACCAACAAACCAACAAACCAACAAGTCAACACGCCAACAAACCAAAAAACCAACAAACCAAGTAACCAAAAAGCCAACAAACTAACAAACTAACAAACCAACAAGCCAACAAACCAAAAAACCAACAAACCAACAAACCAACAAACCAACAAACCAAGAAGCCAACAAACCAACAAACCAACAAGCCAACAAACCAACAAGCCAACAAACCAACAAACCAACAAGCCAAAAAGCCAACAAACCAACAAACCAACAAACCAAAAAGTCAACAAACCAACAAACCATCAAACGAACAAAGCAACAAGCCAACAAGCCAACAAACCAACAAACCAACAAGCCAACAAACCAACAAACCAACAAGCCAACAATCCAACAAACAAACAAACCAACAAACCAACAAGCCAACAAACCAACAAACCAACAAACCAACAAGCCAACAAACCAACAAACAAATAAACCAACAAACCAAAAAACCAACAAACCAACAAACCAACAAACCAACAAACTAACAAACCAACAAGCTAACAAACCAACAAACAAATAAACCAACAAACCAACAAACCAACAAACCAACAAACCAAAAAACCAACAAACCAACAAACCAACAAGCCAACAAGCCAACAAACCAACAAACCATCAAACCAACAAACTAAGTAACCAACAAGCCAACAAACCAACAAACCAACGAGCCAACAAGCCAACAAACCAAGAAACCAACAACAAGCCAATAAGCCAACAAACCAACAAACCAAAAAACCAACAAACCAGCAAACCAACAAACCAACAAACCAACAAACCAACAAACCAACAAACCAACAAGCCAACAAACCAGCAAACCAACAAACCAACAAACCAACAAGCCAACAAACCAACAATCCAACAAACCAACAAACCAAGTAACCAAAAAGCCAACAAACTAACAAACCAACAAGCCAACAAGCCAACAAACCAATAAACCAACAAAGCAAAAAGCCAATAAGCCAACAAACCAACAAACCAACAAGCCAACAAACCAACAAACCAACAAGCCAACAAGCCAACAAACCAACAAACCAACAAACCAACAAACCAACAAGCCAACAAACCAACAAACCAACAAGCCAACAAACCAACAAACCAACAAGCCAACAAGCCAACAAACCAACAAACCAACAAACCAACAAGCCAACAAACCAACAAGCCAACAAACCAACAAAGCAACAAACCAACAAGCCAACAAACCAACAAGCCAACAAGCCAACAAACCAACAAACCAACAAACCAACAAACCAACAAACTAAGTAACCAACAAGCCAACAAACCAACAAACCAACAAGCCAACAAACCAACAAACCAACAAACCAACAAGCCAACAAACCAACAAACCAACAAACCAACAAACCAACAAACCAACAAACCAACAAACCAAAAGCCAACAAGCCAACAAACCAACAAACCAACAAACCAACAAGCCAACAAACCAACAAACCAACAAACCAACAAGCCAACAAGCCAACAAACCAACAAACCAACAAGCCAACAAACCAACAAACCAACAAACCAACATGCCAACAAACCAACAAACTAAGTAACCAACAAGCCAACAAACCAACAAACCAACAAACCAACAAGCCAACAAACCAACAAACCAACAAGCCAACAAGCCAACAAACCAACAAACCAACAAACCAACAAACCAACAAGCCAACAAACAAATAAACCAACAAACCAAAAAACCAACAAATCAATAAACCAACAAACCAACAAACCAACAAACCAACAAGCCAACAAGCCAACAAACCTACAAACCAACAGACCAACAAGCCAACAAACCAAAAAGCCAACAAGCCAACAAACCAACAAACCATAAAACCAACAAGCCAACAAACCAACAAACGAACAAGCCAACAAACCAAAAAACGAACAAACCAACAAACCAACAAGCCAACAAGCCAACAAACCAACAAACCAACAAGCCAACAAGCCAACAAACCAACAAACCAACAAGCCAACAAACCAACAAACCAACAAACCAGCAAGCCAACAAACCAACAAACAAATAAACCAACAAACCAACAAACCAACAAACCAACAAGCCAACAAACCAACAAACCAACAAACCAACAAACCAACAAGCCAACAAGCCAACAAACCAAAAAACCAACAAGCCAACAAACCAACATACCAAAAAACCAACATGCCAACAAACCAACAAACTAAGTAACCAACAAACCAACAAACCAACAAACCAACAAGCCAACAAGCCAACAAACCAACAAACCAACACGCCAACAAACCAACAAACCAACAAACCAACAAGCCCACAAACCAACAAACAAATAAACCAACAAACCAACAAGCCAACAAACCAACAAACCAACAAACCAAAAAACCAACAAACCAACAAACCAACAAGCCAACAAACCAACAAACCAACAAACCAACAAGCCAACAAACCAACAAACAAATAAACCAACAAACCAACACACCAACAAACCAACAAACCAAAAAACCAACAAACCAACAAGCCGACAAGCCAACAAACCAACAAACTAACAAACCAACAAGCCAACAAACCAACAAACCAACAAGCCAAAAAGCCAACAAACCAACAACCCAACAAACCAACAAACCAACAAGCCAACAAGCCAACAAACCAACAAACCAACAAGCCAACAAACCAACAAACCAACATGCCAACAAACCAACAAACTAAGTAACCAACAAACCAAAAAACCAACAAGCCAACAAGCCAACAAACCAACAAACCAACAAGCCAACAAACCAACAAACCAACAAACCAACAAACCAACAAGCCAACAAACCAACAAACAAATAAACCAACAAACCAACAAACCAACAAGTCAACACGCCAACAAACCAACAAACCAACAAACCAAGTAACCAAAAAGCCAACAAACTAACAAACTAACAAACCAACAAGCCAACAAACCAAAAAACCAACAAACCAACAAACCAACAAACCAACAAACCAACAAACCAAGAAGCCAACAAACCAACAAACCAACAAGCCAACAAACCAACAAGCCAACAAACCAACAAACCAAGTAACCAAAAAGCCAACAAACTAACAAACCAACAAGCCAACAAGCCAACAAACCAACAAACCATCAAAGCAACAAGCCAACAAGCAAACAAACCAACAAACCAACAAGCCAACAAACTAACAAACCAACAAGCCAACAAGCCAACAAACCAACAAAACAACAAACCAACAAGCCAACAAACCAACAAACCATTAAACCAACAAACCAACAAACCAACAAACCAACAAACCAAAAAACTAAAAAACCAAAAAACCAACAAGCCAACAAACCAACAAACCAACAAACCAACAAGCCAACAAACCAACAAACAAATAAACCAACAAACCAACAAACCAACAAACCAACAAACCAACAAACCAACAAACCAAAAAACCAACAAACCTACAAGCCAACAAGCCAACAAACCAACAAACTAACAAACCAAAAAGCCAACAAACCAACAAACCAACAAGCCAAAAAGCCAACAAACCAACAAACCAACAAACCAAAAAGTCAACAAACCAACAAACCATCAAACGAACAAAGCAACAAGCCAACAAGCCAACAAACCAACAAACCAACAAGCCAACAAACCAACAAACCAACAAGCCAACAATCCAACAAACAAACAAACCAACAAACCAACAAGCCAACAAACCAACAAACCAACAAACCAACAAACCAACAAGCCAACAAACCAACAAACAAATAAACCAACAAACCAAAAAACCAACAAACCAACAAACCAACAAACCAACAAACCAACAAACCAACAAAATAACAAGCCAACAAGCCAACAAACCAACAAGCCAATAAACCAACAAACCAACAAGCCAACAAGCCAACAAACCAACAAACCAACATGCCAACAAACCAACAAACCAACAAACCAAAAAGCCAACAAGCCAACAAACCAACAAGCCAACAAACCAACAAACCAACAAACTAAGTAACCAAAAAGCCAACAAACTAACAAACCAACAAGCCAACAAGCCAACAAACCAACAAACCAACAAAGCAACAAGCCAACATGCCAACAAACCAACAAACCAACAAGCCAACAAACCAACAAACCAACAAGCCAACAAGCCAACAAACCAACAAACCAACAAACCAACAAGCCAACAAACCAACAAACTAACAAGCCAACAAACCAACAAACCAACAAACCAACAAACCAACAAGCCAACAAGCCAACAAACCAACCAGCCAACAAGCCAACAAACCAACAAACCAACAAACCAACAAAACAACAAACCAACAAGCCAACAAACCAACAAACCAACAAACAAACAAACCAAGTAACCAACAAGCCAACAAACCAACAAGCCAACAAGCCAACAAACCAACACCCCAACAAGCCAACAAACCAACAAACCAACAAGCCAACAAACCAACAACCCAACAAACCAAAAAACCAACAAACCAACAAACCAACAAACCAACAAACCAACAAACCAACAAGCCAACAAACCAACAAACCAACAAACCAAGTAACCAAAAAGCCAACAAACTAACAAACCAACAAGCCAACAAGCCAACAAACCAACAAGCCAACAAACCAACAAACCAACAAAGCAACAAGCCAACAAGCCAACAAACCAACAAACCAACAAACCAACAAGCCAACAAGCCAACAAACCAACAAACCAAGTAACCAAAAAGCCAACAAACTAACAAACCAACAAGCCAACAAGCCAACAAACCAACAAACCAACAAACCAACAAGCCAACAAACCAACAAACAAATAAACCAACAAACCAACAAACCAACAAACCAAAAAACCAACAAACCAAAAAACCAACAAACCAACAAACCAACAAGCCAACAAGCCAACAAACCAACAAACCAACAAGTAAACAAACCAATAAACCAACAAACTAAGTAACCAACAAAATAAGTAACCAACAAGCCAACAAGCCAACAAACCAACAAACCAACAAGCCAACAAGCCAACAAACCAACAAACCAACAAGCCAACAAACCAACAAACCAACAAACTAACAAACCAACAAACCAACAAACCAACAAACCAACAAGCCAACAAACCAACAAACAAATAAACCAACAAACCAACAAACCAACAAACCAACAAACCAACTAGCCAACAAACCAACAAACCAACAAGCCAACAAACCAACAAACCAACCAGCCAACAAACCAACAAACCAACAAACCAACAAGCCAACAAGCCAACAAACCAACAAATCAACAAACCAAGTAACCAAAAAGTCAACAAACTAACAAACCAACAAGCCATCAAGCCAACAAGCCAACAAACCAACAAACCAACAAGCCAACAAGCCAACAACCCAACAAACCAACAAACCAACAAACCAACAAACTAAGTAACCAACAAGCCAACAAACCAACAAACCAACAAGCCAACAAACCAACAAACTAACAAACCAACAAGCCAACAAACCAACAACCCAACAAGCCAACAAACCAACAAACCAACAAACAAATAAACCAACAAACAAACAAACCAACAAACCAACAAACTAACGAACCAAAAAACCAACAAACCAACAAGCCAACAAGCCAGCAAACCAACAAACTAACAAACCAACAAACGAACTAACCAATAAACCAACAAACCAACAAGCCAACAAGCCAACAAATCAACAAACCAACAAACCAACAAACTAAGTAACCAACAAGCCAACAAACCAACAAACCAACAAGCCAACAAGCCAACAAACCAACAAAGCAACAAGGCAACAAACCAACAAACCAACAAACCAAAAAACCAACAAACCAACAAACCGATAATCCAACTAACCAACAAACCAACAAGCCAACAAGCCAACAAACCAACAAACCAACAAACCAACAAGCCTACAAACCAACAAGCCAACAAACCAAGTAACTAAAAAGCCAACAAACTTACAAACCAATAAGCCAACAAGCCAACAAACCAACAAACCAACAAAGCAACAAGCCAACAAGCCAAAAAACCAACAAACCAACAAGCCAACAAACCAACAAACCAACAAACCAACAAGCCAACAAGCCAACAAACCAACAAACCAACAAACCAACAAGCCACCAAACCAACAAACCAACAAGCCAACAAACCAACAAACCAACAACCCAACAAGCCAACAAACCAACAAACCAACAAACCAATAAACCAACAAACCAACAAACCAACATGCTAACAAACCAACAAACCAACAAACCAACAAGCCAACAAGCCAACAAACCAACAAGCCAACAAACCAACAAACCAACAAACTAAGTAACCAAAAAGCCAACAAACTAACAAACCAACAAGCCAACAAGCCAACAAACCAACAAACCAACAAAGCAACAAGCCAACATGCCAACAAACCAACAAACCAACAAGCCAACAAACCAACAAACCAACAAACCAACCAGCCAACAAGCCAACAAACCAACAAACCAACAAACCAACAAAACAACAAACCAACAAGCCAACAAACCAACAAACCAACAAACAAACAAACCAAGTAACCAACAAGCCAACAAACCAACAAGCCAACAAGCCAACAAACCAACACCCCAACAAGCCAACAAACCAACAAACCAACAAACCAACAAACCAACAAGCCAACAAGCCAACAAACCAACCAGCCAACAAGCCAACAAACCAACAAACCAACAAACCAACAAAACAACAAACCAACAAGCCAACAAACCAACAAACCAACAAACAAACAAACCAAGTAACCAACAAGCCAACAAACCAACAAGCCAACAAGCCAACAAACCAACACCCCAACAAGCCAACAAACCAACAAACCAACAAGCCAACAAACCAACAACCCAACAAACCAAAAAACCAACAAACCAACAAACCAACAAACCAACAAACCAACAAACCAACAAGCCAACAAACCAACAAACCAACAAACCAAGTAACCAAAAAGCCAACAAACTAACAAACCAACAAGCCAACAAGCCAACAAACCAACAAGCCAACAAACCAACAAACCAACAAAGCAACAAGCCAACAAGCCAACAAACCAACAAACCAACAAACCAACAAGCCAACAAGCCAACAAACCAACAAACCAACAAACCAAGTAACCAAAAAGCCAACAAACTAACAAACCAACAAGCCAACAAGCCAACAAACCAACAAACCAACAAACCAACAAGCCAACAAACCAACAAACAAATAAACCAACAAACCAACAAACCAAAAAACCAACAAACAAAAAAACCAACAAACCAACAAACCAACAAGCCAACAAGCCAACAAACCAACAAACCAACAAGTAAACAAACCAATAAACCAACAAACTAAGTAACCAACAAAATAAGTAACCAACAAGCCAACAAGCCAACAAACCAACAAACCAACAAGCCAACAAGCCAACAAACCAACAAACCAACAAGCCAACAAACCAACAAACCAACAAACTAACAAACCAACAAACCAACAAACCAACAAACCAACAAGCCAACAAACCAACAAACAAATAAACCAACAAACCAACAAACCAACAAACCAACAAACCAACTAGCCAAAAAACCAACAAACCAACAAGCCAACAAACCAACAAACCAACCAGCCAACAAACCAACAAACCAACAAACCAACAAGCCAACAAGCCAACAAACCAACAAATCAACAAACCAAGTAACCAAAAAGTCAACAAACTAACAAACCAACAAGCCATCAAGCCAACAAGCCAACAAACCAACAAACCAACAAGCCAACAAGCCAACAACCCAACAAACCAACAAACCAACAAACCAACAAACCAACAAACTAAGTAACCAACAAGCCAACAAACCAACAAACCAACAAGCCAACAAACCAACAAACTAACAAACCAACAAGCCAACAAACCAACAACCCAACAAGCCAACAAACCAACAAACCAACAAACAAATAAACCAACAAACAAACAAACCAACAAACCAACAAACTAACGAACCAAAAAACCAACAAACCAACAAGCCAACAAGCCAGCAAACCAACAAACCAACAAGCCAACAAGCCAACAAATCAACAAACCAACAAACCAACAAACTAAGTAACCAACAAGCCAACAAACCAACAAACCAACAAGCCAACAAGCCAACAAACCAACAAAGCAACAAGGCAACAAACCAACAAACCAACAAACCAAAAAACCAACAAACCAACAAACCGACAAACCAACTAACCAACAAACCAACAAGCCAACAAGCCAACAAACCAACAAACCAACAAACCAACAAGCCTACAAACCAACAAGCCAACAAACCAAGTAACTAAAAAGCCAACAAACTAACAAACCGATAAGCCAACAAGCCAACAAACCAACAAACCAACAAAGCAACAAGCCAACAAGCCAAAAAACCAACAAACCAACAAGCCAACAAACCAACAAACCAACAAACCAACAAGCCAACAAGCCAACAAACCAACAAACCAACAAACCAACAAGCCACCAAACCAACAAACCAACAAGCCAACAAACCAACAAACCAACAACCCAACAAGCCAACAAACCAACAAACCAACAAACCAATAAACCAACAAACCAACAAACCAACATGCCAACAAACCAACAAACCAACAAACCAACAAGCCAACAAGCCAACAAACCAACAAGCCAACAAACCAACAAACCAACAAACTAAGTAACCAAAAAGCCTACAAACTAACAAACCAACAAGCCAACAAGCCAACAAACCAACAAACCAACAAAGCAACAAGCCGACATGCCAACAAACCAACAAACCAACAAGCCAACAAACCAACAAACCAACAAGCCAACAAGCCAACAAACCAACAAACCAACAAACCAACAAGCCAACAAACCAACAAACTAACAAGCCAACAAACCAACAAACCAACAAACCAACAAACCAACAAACCAACAAACCAACAAGCCAACAAACCAACAAACCAACAAACCAACAAGCCAACAAACCAACAATCCAACAAACCAACAAACCAACAAACCAAGTAACCAACTAGCCAACAAACCAACAAACCAACAAGCCAACAAACCAACAAACCAACAAGCCAACAAACCAACAAACCAACAAACCAACAAGCCAACAAGCCAACAAACCAACAAATCAACAAACCAAGTAACCAAAAAGTCAACAAACTAACAAACCAACAAGCCATCAAGCCAACAAACCAACAATCCAACAAACCAACAAGCCAACAAACCAACAAACCAACAAGCCAACAAACCAACAAACCAACAAGCCAACAATCCAACAAACAAAAAAACCAACAAACCAACAAGCCAACAAACCAACAAACCAACAAACCAACAAACCAACAAACCAACAAGCCAACAAACCAACAAACAAATAAACCAACAAACCAAAAAACCAACAAACCAACAAACCAACAAACCAACAAACCAACAAACCAAAAAAATAACAAGCCAACAAGCCAACAAACCAACAAGCCAATAAACCAACAAACCAACAAGCCAACAAGCCAACAAACCAACAAACCAACATGCCAACAAACCAACAAACCAACAAACCAACAAGCCAACAAGCCAACAAACCAACAAGCCAACAAACCAACAAACCAACAAACTAAGTAACCAAAAAGCCAACAAACTAACAAACCAACAAGCCAACAAGCCAACAAACCAACAAACCAACAAAGCAACAAGCCAACATGCCAACAAACCAACAAACCAACAAGCCAACAAACCAACAAACCAACAAGCCAACAAGCCAACAAACCAACAAACCAACAAACCAACAAGCCAACAAACCAACAAACTAACAAGCCAACAAACCAACAAACCAACAAACCAACAAACCAACAAGCCAACAAGCCAACAAACCAACCAGCCAACAAGCCAACAAACCAACAAACCAACAAACCAACAAAACAACAAACCAACAAGCCAACAAACCAACAAACCAACAAACAAACAAACCAAGTAACCAACAAGCCAACAAACCAACAAGCCAACAAGCCAACAAACCAACACCCCAACAAGCCAACAAACCAACAAACCAACAAGCCAACAAACCAACAACCCAACAAACCAAAAAACCAACAAACCAACAAACCAACAAACCAACAAACCAACAAACCAACAAGCCAACAAACCAACAAACCAACAAACCAAGTAACCAAAAAGCCAACAAACTAACAAACCAACAAGCCAACAAGCCAACAAACCAACAAGCCAACAAACCAACAAACCAACAAAGCAACAAGCCAACAAGCCAACAAACCAACAAACCAACAAACCAACAAGCCAACAAGCCAACAAACCAACAAACCAACAAACCAAGTAACCAAAAAGCCAACAAACTAACAAACCAACAAGCCAACAAGCCAACAAACCAACAAACCAACAAACCAACAAGCCAACAAACCAACAAACAAATAAACCAACAAACCAACAAACCAACAAACCAAAAAACCAACAAACCAAAAAACCAACAAACCAACAAACCAACAAGCCAACAAGCCAACAAACCAACAAACCAACAAGTAAACAAACCAATAAACCAACAAACTAAGTAACCAACAAAATAAGTAACCAACAAGCCAACAAGCCAACAAACCAACAAACCAACAAGCCAACAAGCCACCAAACCAACAAACCAACAAGCCAACAAACCAACAAACCAACAAACTAACAAACCAACAAACCAACAAACCAACAAACCAACAAGCCAACAAACCAACCAACAAATAAACCAACAAACCAACAAACCAACAAACCAACAAACCAACTAGCCAACAAACCAACAAACCAACAAGCCAACAAACCAACAAACCAACCAGCCAACAAACCAACAAACCAACAAACCAACAAGCCAACAAGCCAACAAACCAACAAATCAACAAACCAAGTAACCAAAAAGTCAACAAACTAACAAACCAACAAGCCATCAAGCCAACAAGCCAACAAACCAACAAGCCAACAAACCAACAAACCAACAAGCCAACAAACCAACAAACTAACAAACCAACAAGCCAACAAACCAACAACCCAACAAGCCAACAAACCAACAAACCAACAAACAAATAAACCAACAAACAAACAAACCAACAAACCAACAAACTAACGAACCAAAAAACCAACAAACCAACAAGCCAACAAGCCAGCAAACCAACAAACTAACAAACCAACAAACGAACTAACCAATAAACCAACAAACCAACAAGCCAACAAGCCAACAAATCAACAAACCAACAAACCAACAAACTAAGTAACCAACAAGCCAACAAACCAACAAACCAACAAGCCAACAAGCCAACAAACCAACAAAGCAACAAGGCAACAAACCAACAAACCAACAAACCAAAAAACCAACAAACCAACAAACCGACAAACCAACTAACCAACAAACCAACAAGCCAACAAGCCAACAAACCAACAAACCAACAAACCAACAAGCCTACAAACCAACAAGCCAACAAACCAAGTAACTAAAAAGCCAACAAACTAACAAACCAATAAGCCAACAAGCCAACAAACCAACAAACCAACAAAGCAACAAGCCAACAAGCCAAAAAACCAACAAACCAACAAGCCAACAAACCAACAAACCAACAAACCAACAAGCCAACAAGCCAACAAACCAACAAACCAACAAACCAACAAGCCACCAAACCAACAAACCAACAAGCCAACAAACCAACAAACCAACAACCCAACAAGCCAACAAACCAACAAACCAACAAACCAATAAACCAACAAACCAACAAACCAACATGCCAACAAACCAACAAACCAACAAACCAACAAGCCAACAAGCCAACAAACCAACAAGCCAACAAACCAACAAACCAACAAACTAAGTAACCAAAAAGCCAACAAACTAACAAACCAACAAGCCAACAAGCCAACAAACCAACAAACCAACAAAGCAACAAGCCAACATGCCAACAAACCAACAAACCAACAAGCCAACAAACCAACAAACCAACAAGCCAACAAGCCAAGAAACCAACAAACCAACAAACCAACAAGCCAACAAACCAACAAACTAACAAGCCAACAAACCAACAAACCAACAAACCAACAAACCAACAAACCAACAAACCAACAAGCCAACAAACCAACAAACCAACAAACCAACAAGCCAACAAACCAACAATCCAACAAACCAACAAACCAACAAACCAAGTAACCAACTAGCCAACAAACCAACAAACCAACAAGCCAACAAACCAACAAACCAACAAGCCAACAAACCAACAAACCAACAAACCAACAAGCCAACAAGCCAACAAACCAACAAATCAACAAACCAAGTAACCAAAAAGTCAACAAACTAACAAACCAACAAGCCATCAAGCCAACAAGCCAACAAACCAACAAACCAACAAGCCAACAAGCCAACAACCCAACAAACCAACAAACCAACAAACTAAGTAACCAACAAGCCAACAAACCAACAAACCAACAAGCCAACAAACCAACAAACTAACAAACCAACAAGCCAACAAACCAACAAGCCAACAAGCCAACAAACCAACAAACCAACAAACAAATAAACCAACAAACAAACAAACCAACAAACCAACAAACTAACGAACCAAAAAACCAACAAACCAACAAGCCAACAAGCCAGCAAACCAACAAACTAACAAACCAACAAACGAACTAACCAATAAACCAACAAACCAACAAGCCAACAAGCCAACAAATCAACAAACCAACAAACCAACAAACTAAGTAACCAACAAGCCAACAAACCAACAAACCAACAAGCCAACAAGCCAACAAACCAACAAAGCAACAAGGCAACAAACCAACAAACAAACAAACCAAAAAACCAACAAACCAACAAACCGACAAACCAACTAACCAACAAACCACCAAGCCAACAAGCCAACAAACCAACAAACCAACAAACCAACAAGCCTACAAACCAACAAACCAACAAACCATGTAACCAAAAAGCCAACAAACTAACAAACCAATAAGCCAACAAGCCAACAAACCAACAAACCAACAAAGCAACAAGCCAACAAGCCAAAAAACCAACAAACCAACAAGCCAACAAACCAACAAACCAACAAACCAACAAGCCAACAAGCCAACAAACCAACAAACCAACAAACCAACAAGCCAACAAACCAACAAACCAACAAGCCAACAAACCAACAAGCCAACAAGCCAACAAACCAACAAACCATCAAACCAACAAACTAAGTAACCAACAAGCCAACAAACCAACAAACCAACAAGCCAACAAACCAAGAAACCAACAACAAGCCAACAAGCCAACAAACCAACAAACCAACAAACCAACAAACCAAAAAACCAACAAACCAACAAACCAACAAACCAACAAACCAACAAACCAACAAACCAACAAGCCAACAAACCAACAAACCAACAAACCAACAAGCCAACAAACCAACAATCCAACAAACCAACAAACCAACAAACCAAGTAACCAAAAAGCCAACAAACTAACAAACCAACAAGCCAACAAGCCAACAAACGAACAAACCAACAAAGCAACAAGCCAATAAGCCAACAAACCAACAAACCAACAAGCCAACAAGCCAACAAACCAACAAACCAACAAACCAACAAGCCAACAAACCAACAAACCAACAAACCAACAAGCCAGCAAACCAACAAACCAACAAGCCAACAAACCAACAAACCAACAAGCCAACAAGCCAACAAACCAACAAACCAAAAAACCAACAAGCCAACAAACCAACAAGCCAACAAACCAACAAAGCAACAAACCAACAAGCCAACAAACCAACAAGCCAACAAGCCAACAAACCGACAAACCAACAAACCAACAAACCAACAAACTAAGTAACCAACAAGCCAACAAACCAACAAACCAACAAGCCAACAAACCAACAAACCAACAAACCAACAAGCCAACAAACCAACAATCCAACAAACCAACAAACCAACAAACCAACAAACCAACAAACCAAAAGCCAACAAGCCAACAAACCAACAAACCAACAAACCAACAAGCCAACAAACCAACAAACCAACAAACCAACAAGCCAACAAGCCAACAAACCAACAAACCAACAAGCCAACAAACCAACAAACCAACAAACCAACATGCCAACAAACCAACAAACTAAGTAACCAACAAGCCAACAAACCAACAAACCAACAAACCAACAAGCCAACAAACCAACAAACCAACAAGCCAACAAACCAACAAACCAACAAACCAACAAGCCAACAAACCAACAAACAAATAAACCAACAAACCAAAAAACCAACAAACCAATAAACCAACAAACCAACAAACCAATAAACCAACAAGCCAACAAGCCAACAAACCAACAAACCAACAGACCAACAAGCCAACAAACCAAAAAGCCAACAAACCAACAAAGCAACAAACCAAGTAACCAACAAACCAACAAACCATCAAACGAACAAAGCAACAAACCAACAAGCCAACAAGCCAACAAACCAACAAAACAGGTAACCAAAAAGCCAACAAACTAACAAACCAACAAGCCAACAAACAACAAACTACCAAACCAACAAACGAACTAACCAACAAACCAACAAGCCAACAAGCCAACAAAACAATAAACCAACAAACCAACAAACCAACAAACTAAGTAACCAACAAGCCAAGAAACCAACAAACAAACAAGCCAACAAGCCAACAAACCAACAAACCAACAAGCCAACAAACCAACAAACCAACAAACTAACAAACCAACAAACCAACAAACCAACAAACCAACAAACCAACAAACCAACAAGCCAACAAGCCAACAAACCAACAAACCAACAAGGCAACAAACCAACAAACCAACAAACCCAAAAACCAACAAACCAACAAACCGACAAACCAACTAACCAACAAACCAACAAGCCAACAAGCCAACAAACCAACAAACCAACAAACCAACAAGCCTACAAACCAACAAACCAACAAACCAAGTAACCAAAAAGCCAACAAACTAACAAACCAATAAGCCAACAAGCCAACAAACCAACAAACCAACAAAGCAATAAGCCAACAAGCCAAAAAACCAACAAACCAACAAGCCAACAAACCAACAAACCAACAAACCAACAAGCCAACAAGCCAACAAACCAACAAACCAACAAACCAACAAACCAACAAGCCAACAAACCAACAAACCAACAAGCCAACAAACCCTCAAACCAACAACCTAACAAGCCAACAAACCAACAAACCAACGAACCAATAAACCAACAAACCAACAAACCAACAAACCAACAAACCAACAAACCAACAAGCCAACAAACCAACAAACCAACAAACCAACAAACCAACAAACCAACAAACCAACAAACCAAAAGCCAACAAGCCAACAAACCAACAAACCAACAAACCAACAAGCCAACAAACCAACAAACCAACAAACCAACAAGCCAACAAGCCAACAAACCAACAAACCAACAAGCCAACAAACCAACAAACCAACAAACCAACATGCCAACAAACCAACAAACTAAGTAACCAACAAGCCAACAAACCAACAAACCAACAAACCAACAAGCCAACAAACCAACAAACCAACAAGCCAACAAACCAACAAACCAACAAACCAACAAGCCAACAAACCAACAAACAAATAAACCAACAAACCAAAAAACCAACAAACCAATAAACCAACAAACCAACAAACCAATAAACCAACAAGCCAACAAGCCAACAAACCAACAAACCAACAGACCAACAAGCCAACAAACCAAAAAGCCAACAAACCAACAAAGCAACAAACCAAGTAACCAACAAACCAACAAACCATCAAACGAACAAAGCAACAAACCAACAAGCCAACAAGCCAACAAACCAACAAAACAGGTAACCAAAAAGCCAACAAACTAACAAACCAACAAGCCAACAAACAACAAACTACCAAACCAACAAACGAACTAACCAACAAACCAACAAGCCAACAAGCCAACAAAATAATAAACCAACAAACCAACAAACCAACAAACTAAGTAACCAACAAGCCAACAAACCAACAAACAAACAAGCCAACAAGCCAACAAACCAACAAACCAACAAGCCAACAAACCAACAAACCAACAAACTAACAAACCAACAAACCAACAAACCAAGAAACCAACAAACCAACAAACCAACAAGCCAACAAGCCAACAAACCAACAAACCAACAAGGCAACAAACCAACAAACCAACAAACACAAAAACCAACAAACCAACAAACCGACAAACCAACTAACCAACAAACCAACAAGCCAACAAGCCAACAAACCAACAAACCAACAAACCAACAAGCCTACAAACCAACAAACCAACAAACCAAGTAACCAAATAGCCAACAAACTAACAAACCAATAAGCCAACAAGCCAACAAACCAACAAACCAACAAAGCAATAAGCCAACAAGCCAAAAAACCAACAAACCAACAAGCCAACAAACCAACAAACCAACAAACCAACAAGCCAACAAGCCAACAAACCAACAAACCAACAAACCAACAAACCAACAAGCCAACAAACCAACAAACCAACAAGCCAACAAACCCTCAAACCAACAACCTAACAAGCCAACAAACCAACAAACCAACGAACCAATAAACCAACAAACCAACAAACCAACAAACCAACAAACCAACAAACCAACAAGCCAACAAGCCAACAAACTAACAAACCAACAAGCTAACAAACCAACAAACAAATAAACCAACAAACCAACAAACCAACAAACCAACAAACCAAAAAACCAACAAACCAACAAGCCAACAAGCCAACAAACCAACAAACCATCAAACCAACAAACTAAGTAACCAACAAGCCAATAAACCAACAAACCAACAAGCCAACAAGCCAACAAACCAAGAAACCAACAACAAGCCAACAAGCCAACAAACCAACAAACCAACAAACCAACAAACCAACAAACCAAAAAACCAACAAACCAACAAACCAACAAACCAACAAACCAACAAACCAACAAACCAACAAGCCAACAAACCAACAAACCAACAAACCAACAAACCAACAAGCCAACAAACCAACAATCCAACAAACCAACAAACCAACAAACCAAGTAACCAAAAAGCCAACAAACTAACAAACCAACAAGCCAACAAGCCAACAAACCAACAAACCAACAAAGCAAAAAGCCAATAAGCCAACAAACCAACAAACCAACAAGCCAACAAACCAACAAACCAACAAGCCAACAAGCCAACAAACCAACAAACCAACAAACCAACAAACCAACAAGCCAACAAACCAACAAACCAACAAGCCAACAAACCAACAAACCAACAAGCCAACAAGCCAACAAACCAACAAACCAACAAACCAACAAGCCAACAAACCAACAAGCCAACAAACCAACAAAGCAACAAACCAACAAGCCAACAAACCAACAAGCCAACAAGCCAACAAACCAACAAACCAACAAACCAACAAACTAAGTAACCAACAAGCCAACAAACCAACAAACCAACAAGCCAACAAGCCAACAAACCAACAAACCAACAAACCAACAAGCCAACAAACCAACAAACCAACAAACCAACAAACCAACAAACCAACAAACCAACAAACCAAAAGCCAACAAGCCAACAAACCAACAAACCAACAAACCAACAAGCCAACAAACCAACAAACCAACAAACCAACATGCCAACAAACCAACAAACTAAGTAACCAACAAGCCAACAAACCAACAAACCAACAAACCAACAAGCCAACAAACCAACAAACCAACAAGCCAACAAGCCAACAAACCAACAAACCAACAAACCAACAAACCAACAAGCCAACAAACCAACAAACAAATAAACCAACAAACCCAAAAACCAGCAAATCAATAAACCAACAAACCAACAAACCAACAAACCAACAAGCCAACAAGCCAACAAACCAACAAACCAACAGACCAACAAGCCAACAAACCAAAAAGCCAACAAGCCAACAAACCAACAAACCATAAAACCAACAAGCCAACAAACCAACAAACGAACAAGCCAACAAACCAAAAAACGAACAAACCAACAAACCAACAAGCCAACAAGCCAACAAACCAACAAACCAACAAGCCAACAAGCCAACAAACCAACAAACCAACAAGCCAACAAACCAACAAACCAACAAACCAACAAGCCAACAAACCAACAAACAAATAAACCAACAAACCAACAAACCAACAAACCAACAAACCAACAAACTAACAAACCAACAAGCCAACAAACCAACAAACCAACAAGCCAACAAACCAACAAACCAACAAACCAACAAACCAACAAGCCAACAAGCCAACAAACCAACAAACCAACAAGCCAACAAACCAACATACCAAAAAACCAACATGCCAACAAACCAACAAACTAAGTAACCAACAAACCAACAAACCAACAAACCAACAAGCCAACAAGCCAACAAACCAACAAACCAACACGCCAACAAACCAACAAACCAACAAACCAACAAGCCCACAAACCAACAAACAAATAAACCAACAAACCAACAAACCAACAAACCAACAAACCAACAAACCAAAAAACCAACAAACCAACAAACCAACAAGCCAACAAACCAACAAACCAACAAACCAACAAGCCAACAAACCAACAAACAAATAAACCAACAAACCAACAAACCAACAAACCAACAAACCAAAAAACCAACAAACCAACAAGCCGACAAGCCAACAAACCAACAAACTAACAAACCAACAAGCCAACAAACCAACAAACCAACAAGCCAAAAAGCCAACAAACCAACAACCCAACAAACCAACAAACGAACAAGCCAACAAGCCAACAATCCAACAAACCAACAAGCCAACAAACCAACAAACCAACATGCCAACAAACCAACAAACTAAGTAACCAACAAACCAAAAAACCAACAAGCCAACAAGCCAACAAACCAACAAACCAACAAGCCTACAAACCAACAAACCAACAAACCAACAAACCAACAAGCCAACAAACCAACAAACAAATAAACCAACAAACAAACAAACCAACAAGTCAACACGCCAACAAACCAACAAACCAACAAACCAAGTAACCAAAAAGCCAACAAACTAACAAACTAACAAACCAACAAGCCAACAAACCAAAAAACCAACAAACCAACAAACCAACAAACCAACAAACCAAGAAGCCAACAAACCAACAAACCAACAAGCCAACAAACCAACAAGCCAACAAACCAACAAACCAAGTAACCAAAAAGCCAACAAACTAACAAACCAACAAGCCAACAAGCCAACAAACCAACAAACCAACAAAGCAACAAGCCAACAAGCAAACAAACCAACAAACCAACAAGCCAACAAACTAACAAACAAACAAGCCAACAAGCCAACAAACCAACAAACCAACAAACCAACAAGCCAACAAACCAACAAACCATTAAACCAACAAACCAACAAACCAACAAACCAACAAACCAAAAAACTAAAAAACCAAAAAACCAACAAGCCAACAAACCAACAAACCAACAAACCAACAAGCCAACAAACCAACAAACAAATAAACCAACAAACCAACAAACCAACAAACCAACAAACCAACAAACCAACAAACCAAAAAACCAACAAACCTACAAGCCAACAAGCCAACAAACCAACAAACTAACAAACCAACAAGCCAACAAACCAACAAACCAACAAGCCAAAAAGCCAACAAACCAACAAACCAACAAACCAAAAAGTCAACAAACCAACAAACCATCAAACGAACAAAGCAACAAGCCAACAAGCCAACAAACCAACAAACCAACAAGCCAACAAACCAACAAACCAACAAGCCAACAATCCAACAAACAAACAAACCAACAAACCAACAAGCCAACAAACCAACAAACCAACAAACCAACAAACCAACAAGCCAACAAACCAACAAACAAATAAACCAACAAACCAAAAAACCAACAAACCAACAAACCAACAAACCAACAAACCAACAAACCAACAAACCAACAAAATAACAAGCCAACAAGCCAAGAAACCAACAAGCCAATAAACCAACAAACCAACAAGCCAACAAACCAACAAACCAACATGCCAACAAACCAACAAACCAACAAACCAACAAGCCAACAAGCCAATAAACCAACAAGCCAACAAACCAACAAACCAACAAACCAACAAGCCAACAAGCCAACAAACCAACAAACCAACAAACCAACAAACCAACAAGCCAACAAACCAACAAACCAACAAGCCAACAAACCAACAAACCAACAACCCAACAAGCCAACAAACCAACAAACCAACGAACCAATAAACCAACAAACCAACAAACCAACAAACCAACAAACCAACAAACCAACAAGCCAACAAGCCAACAAACTAACAAACCAACAAGCTAACAAACCAACAAACAAATAAACCAACAAACCAACAAACCAACAAACCAACAAACCAAAAAACCAACAAACCAACAAGCCAACAAGCCAACAAACCAACAAACCATCAAACCAACAAACTAAGTAACCAACAAGCCAACAAACCAACAAACCAACGAGCCAACAAGCCAACAAACCAAGAAACCAACAACAAGCCAACAAGCCAACAAACCAACAAACCAACAAACCAACAAACCAAAATACCAACAAACCAACAAACCAACAAACCAACAAACCAACAAACCAACAAACCAACAAACCAACAAGCCAACAAACCAACAAACCAACAAACCAACAAACCAACAAACCAACAAGCCAACAAACCAACAATCCAACAAACCAACAAACCAAGTAACCAAAAAGCCAACAAACTAACAAACCAACAAGCCAACAAGCCAACAAACCAACAAACCAACAAAGCAAAAAGCCAATAAGCCAACAAACCAACAAACCAACAAGCCAACAAACCAACAAACCAACAAGCCAACAAGCCAACAAACCAACAAACCAACAAACCAACAAACCAACAAGCCAACAAACCAACAAACCAACAAGCCAACAAACCAACAAACCAACAAGCCAACAAGCCAACAAACCAACAAACCAACAAACCAACAAGCCAACAAGCCAACAAACCAACAAAGCAACAAACCAACAAGCCAACAAACCAACAAGCCAACAAGCCAACAAACCAACAAACCAACAAACCAACAAACCAACAAACTAAGTAACCAACAAGCCAACAAACCAACAAACCAACAAGCCAACAAACCAACAAACCAACAAACCAACAAGCCAACAAACCAACAAACCAACAAACCAACAAACCAACAAACCAACAAACCAACAAACCAAAAGCCAACAAGCCAACAAACCAACAAACCAACAAACCAACAAGCCAACAAACCAACAAACCAACAAACCAACAAGCCAACAAGCCAACAAACCAACAAACCAACAAGCCAACAAACCAACAAACCAACAAACCAACATGCCAACAAACCAACAAACTAAGTAACCAACAAGCCAACAAACCAACAAACCAACAAACCAACAAGCCAACAAACCAACAAACCAACAAGCCAACAAGCCAACAAACCAACAAACCAACAAACCAACAAACCAACAAGCCAACAAACAAATAAACCAACAAACCAAAAAACCAACAAATCAATAAACCAACAAACCAACAAACCAACAAACCAACAAGCCAACAAGCCAACAAACCAACAAACCAACAGACCAACAAGCCAACAAACCAAAAAGCCAACAAGCCAACAAACCAACAAACCATAAAACCAACAAGCCAACAAACCAACAAACGAACAAGCCAACAAACCAAAAAACGAACAAACCAACAAACCAACAAGCCAACAAGCCAACAAACCAACAAACCAACAAGCCAACAAGCCAACAAACCAACAAACCAACAAGCCAACAAACCAACAAACCAACAAACCAACAAGCCAACAAACCAACAAACAAATAAACCAACAAACCAACAAACCAACAAACCAACAAACTAACAAACCAACAAGCCAACAAACCAACAAACCAACAAGCCAACAAACCAACAAACCAACAAACCAACAAACCAACAAGCCAACAAGCCAACAAACCAACAAACCAACAAGCCAACAAACCAACATACCAAAAAACCAACATGCCAACAAACCAACAAACTAAGTAACCAACAAACCAACAAACCAACAAACCAACAAGCCAACAAGCCAACAAACAAATAAACCAACAAACCAACAAACCAACAAACCAACAAACCAACAAACCAAAAAACCAACAAACCAACAAACCAACAAGCCAACAAACCAACAAACCAACAAACCAACAAGCCAACAAACCAACAAACAAATAAACCAACAACCCAACACACCAACAAACCAACAAACCAAAAAACCAACAAACCAACAAGCCGACAAGCCAACAAACCAACAAACTAACAAACCAACAAGCCAACAAACCAACAAACCAACAAGCCAAAAAGCCAACAAACCAACAACCCAACAAACCAACAAACCAACAAGCCAACAAGCCAACAAACCAACAAACCAACAAGCCAACAAACCAACAAACCAACATGCCAACAAACCAACAAACTAAGTAACCAACAAACCAAAAAACCAACAAGCCAACAAGCCAACAAACCAACAAACCAACAAGCCAACAAACCAACAAACCAACAAACCAACAAACCAACAAGCCAACAAACCAACAAACAAATAAACCAACAAACCAACAAACCAACAAGTCAACACGCCAACAAACCAACAAACCAACAAACCAAGTAACCAAAAAGCCAACAAACTAACAAACTAACAAACCAACAAACCAACAAACCAAAAAACCAACAAACCAACAAACCAACAAACCAAGAAGCCAACAAACCAACAAACCAACAAGCCAACAAACCAACAAGCCAACAAACCAACAAACCAAGTAACCAAAGAGCCAACAAACTAACAAACCAACAAGCCAACAAGCCAACAAACCAACAAACCAACAAAGCAACAAGCCAACAAGCAAACAAACCAACAAACCAACAAGCCAACAAACTAACAAACCAACAAGCCAACAAGCCAACAAACCAACAAACCAACAAACCAACAAGCCAACAAACCAACAAACCATTAAACCAACAAACAAACAAACCAACAAACCAACAAACCAAAAAACTAAAAAACCAAAAAACCAACAAGCCAACAAACCAACAAACCAACAAACCAACAAGCCAACAAACCAACAAACAAATAAACCAACAAACCAACAAACCAACAAACCAACAAACCAACAAACCAACAAACCAAAAAACCAACAAACCTACAAGCCAACAAGCCAACAAACCAACAAACTAACAAACCAAAAAGCCAACAAACCAACAAACCAACAAGCCAAAAAGCCAACAAACCAACAAACCAACAAACCAAAAAGTCAACAAACCAACAAACCATCAAACGAACAAAGCAACAAGCCAACAAGCCAACAAACCAACAAACCAACAAGTCAACAAACCAACAAACCAACAAGCCAACAATCCAACAAACAAACAAACCAACAAACCAACAAGCCAACAAACCAACAAACCAACAAACCAACAAACCAACAAGCCAACAAACCAACAAACAAATAAACCAACAAACCAAAAAACCAACAAACCAACAAACCAACAAACCAACAAACCAACAAACCAACAAACCAACAAAATAACAAGCCAACAAGCCAACAAACCAACAAGCCAATAAACCAACAAACCAACAAGCCAACAAGCCAACAAACCAACAAACCAACATGCCAACAAACCAACAAACCAACAAACCAACAAGCCAACAAGCCAACAAACCAACAAGCCAACAAACCAACAAACCAACAAACTAAGTAACCAAAAAGCCAACAAACTAACAAACCAACAAGCCAACAAGCCAACAAGCCAACAAACCAACAAACCAACAAAGCAACAAGCCAACATGCCAACAAACCAACAAACCAACAAGCCAACAAACCAACAAACCAACAAGCCAACAAGCCAACAAACCAACAAACCAACAAACCAACAAGCCAACAAACTAACAAGCCAACAAACCAACAAACCAACAAACCAACAAACCAACAAGCCAACAAGCCAACAAACCAACCAGCCAACAAGCCAACAAACCAACAAACCAACAAACCAACAAAACAACAAACCAACAAGCCAACAAACCAACAAACCAACAAACAAACAAACCAAGTAACCAACAAGCCAACAAACCAACAAGCCAACAAGCCAACAAACCAACACCCCAACAAGCCAACAAACCAACAAACCAACAAACCAACAAGCCAACAAGCCAACAAACCAACAAACCAACACGCCAACAAACCAACAAACCAACAAACCAACAAGCCCACAAACCAACAAACAAATAAACCAACAAACCAACAAACCAACAAACCAACAAACCAACAAACCAAAAAACCAACAAACCAACAAACCAACAAGCCAACAAACCAACAAACCAACAAACCAACAAGCCAACAAACCAACAAACAAATAAACCAACAAACCAACACACCAACAAACCAACAAACCAAAAAACCAACAAACCAACAAGCCGACAAGCCAACAAACCAACAAACTAACAAACCAACAAGCCAACAAACCAACAAACCAACAAGCCAAAAAGCCAACAAACCAACAACCCAACAAACCAACAAACCAACAAGCCAACAAGCCAACAAACCAACAAACCAACAAGCCAACAAACCAACAAACCAACATGCCAACAAACCAACAAACTAAGTAACCAACAAACCAAAAAACCAACAAGCCAACAAGCCAACAAACCAACAAACCAACAAGCCAACAAACCAACAAACCAACAAACCAACAAACCAACAAGCCAACAAACCAACAAACAAATAAACCAACAAACCAACAAACCAACAAGTCAACACCCCAACAAACCAACAAACCAACAAACCAAGTAACCAAAAAGCCAACAAACTAACAAACTAACAAACCAACAAGCCAACAAACCAAAAAACCAACAAACCAACAAACCAACAAACCAACAAACTAACAAACCAACAAGCTAACAAACCAACAAACAAATAAACCAACAAACCAACAAACCAACAAACCAACAAGCCAACAAACCAACAAACCAACAAGCCAACAAGCCAACAAACCAACAAACCAACAAACCAACAAGCCGACAAACCAACAAGCCAACAAACCAACAAAGCAACAAACCAACAAGCCAACAAACCAACAAGCCAACAAGCCAACAAACCAACAAACCAACAAACCAACAAACCAACAAACTAAGTAACCAACAAGCCAACAAACCAACAAACCAACAAGCCAACAAACCAACAAACCAACAAACCAACAAGCCAACAAACCAACAAACCAACAAACCAACAAACCAACAAACCAACAAACCAACAAACCAAAAGCCAACAAGCCAACAAACCAACAAACCAACAAACCAACAAGCCAACAAACCAACAAACCAACAAACCAACAAGCCAACAAGCCAACAAACCAACAAACCAACAAACCAACAAAACAACAAACCAACAAGCCAACAAACCAACAAACCAACAAACAAACAAACCAAGTAACCAACAAGCCAACAAACCAACAAGCCAACAAGCCAACAAACCAACACCCCAACAAGCCAACAAACCAACAAACCAACAAACCAACAAGCCAACAAGCCAACAAACCAACAAACCAACACGCCAACAAACCAACAAACCAACAAACCAACAAGCCCACAAACCAACAAACAAATAAACCAACAAACCAACAAACCAACAAACCAACAAACCAACAAACCAAAAAACCAACAAACCAACAAACCAACAAGCCAACAAACCAACAAACCAACAAACCAACAAGCCAACAAACCAACAAACAAATAAACCAACAAACCAACACACCAACAAACCAACAAACCAAAAAACCAACAAACCAACAAGCCGACAAGCCAACAAACCAACAAACTAACAAACCAACAAGCCAACAAACCAACAAACCAACAAGCCAAAAAGCCAACAAACCAACAACCCAACAAACCAACAAACCAACAAGCCAACAAGCCAACAAACCAACAAACCAACAAGCCAACAAACCAACAAACCAACATGCCAACAAACCAACAAACTAAGTAACCAACAAACCAAAAAACCAACAAGCCAACAAGCCAACAAACCAACAAACCAACAAGCCAACAAACCAACAAACCAACAAACCAACAAACCAACAAGCCAACAAACCAACAAACAAATAAACCAACAAACCAACAAACCAACAAGTCAACACCCCAACAAACCAACAAACCAACAAACCAAGTAACCAAAAAGCCAACAAACTAACAAACTAACAAACCAACAAGCCAACAAACCAAAAAACCAACAAACCAACAAACCAACAAACCAACAAACTAACAAACCAACAAGCTAACAAACCAACAAACAAATAAACCAACAAACCAACAAACCAACAAACCAACAAGCCAACAAACCAACAAACCAACAAGCCAACAAGCCAACAAACCAACAAACCAACAAACCAACAAGCCGACAAACCAACAAGCCAACAAACCAACAAAGCAACAAACCAACAAGCCAACAAACCAACAAGCCAACAAGCCAACAAACCAACAAACCAACAAACCAACAAACCAACAAACTAAGTAACCAACAAGCCAACAAACCAACAAACCAACAAGCCAACAAACCAACAAACCAACAAACCAACAAGCCAACAAACCAACAAACCAACAAACCAACAAACCAACAAACCAACAAACCAACAAACCAAAAGCCAACAAGCCAACAAACCAACAAACCAACAAACCAACAAGCCAACAAACCAACAAACCAACAAACCAACAAGCCAACAAGCCAACAAACCAACAAACCAACAAGCCAACAAACCAACAAACCAACAAACCAACATGCCAACAAACCAACAAACTAAGTAACCAACAAGCCAACAAACCAACAAACCAACAAACCAACAAGCCAACAAACCAACAAACCAACAAGCCAACAAGCCAACAAACCAACAAACCAACAAACCAACAAACCAACAAGCCAACAAACAAATAAACCAACAAACCAAAAAACCAACAAATCAATAAACCAACAAACCAACAAACCAACAAACCAACAAGCCAACAAGCCAACAAACCAACAAACCAACAGACCAACAAGCCAACAAACCAAAAAGCCAACAAGCCAACAAACCAACAAACCATAAAACCAACAAGCCAACAAACCAACAAACGAACAAGCCAACAAACCAAAAAACGAACAAACCAACAAACCAACAAGCCAACAAGCCAACAAACCAACAAACCAACAAGCCAACAAGCCAACAAACCAACAAACCAACAAGCCAACAAACCAACAAACCAACAAACCAACAAGCCAGCAAACCAACAAACAAATAAACCAACAAACCAACAAACCAACAAACCAACAAACCAACAAACTAACAAACCAACAAGCCAACAAGCCAACAAACCAACAAACCAACAAGCCAACAAACCAACAAACCAACAAACCAACAAACCAACAAGCCAACAAGCCAACAAACCAACAAACCAACAAGCCAACAAACCAACATACCAAAAAACCAACATGCCAACAAACCAACAAACTAAGTAACCAACAAACCAACAAACCAACAAACCAACAAGCCAACAAGCCAACAAACCAACAAACCAACACGCCAACAAACCAACAAACCAACAAACCAACAAGCCCACAAACCAACAAACAAATAAACCAACAAACCAACAAACCAACAAACCAACAAACCAACAAACCAAAAAACCAACAAACCAACAAACCAACAAGCCAACAAACCAACAAACCAACAAACCAACAAGCCAACAAACCAACAAACAAATAAACCAACAAACCAACACACCAACAAACCAACAAACCAAAAAACCAACAAACCAACAAGCCGACAAGCCAACAAACCAACAAACTAACAAACCAACAAGCCAACAAACCAACAAACCAACAAGCCAAAAAGCCAACAAACCAACAACCCAACAAACCAACAAACCAACAAGCCAACAAGCCAACAAACCAACAAACCAACAAGCCAACAAACCAACAAACCAACATGCCAACAAACCAACAAACTAAGTAACCAACAAACCAAAAAACCAACAAGCCAACAAGCCAACAAACCAACAAACCAACAAGCCAACAAACCAACAAACCAACAAACCAACAAACCAACAAGCCAACAAACCAACAAACAAATAAACCAACAAACCAACAAACCAACAAGTCAACACGCCAACAAACCAACAAACCAACAAACCAAGTAACCAAAAAGCCAACAAACTAACAAACTAACAAACCAACAAGCCAACAAACCAAAAAACCAACAAACCAACAAACCAACAAACCAAGAAGCCAACAAACCAACAAACCAACAAGCCAACAAACCAACAAGCCAACAAACCAACAAACCAAGTAACCAAAAAGCCAGCAAACTAACAAACCAACAAGCCAACAAGCCAACAAACCAACAAACCAACAAAGCAACAAGCCAACAAGCAAACAAACCAACAAACCAACAAGCCAACAAACTAACAAACCAACAAGCCAACAAGCCAACAAACCAACAAACCAACAAACCAACAAGCCAACAAACCAACAAACCATTAAACCAACAAACCAACAAACCAACAAACCAACAAACCAAAAAACTAAAAAACCAAAAAACCAACAAGCCAACAAACCAACAAACCAACAAACCAACAAACCAACAAGCCAACAAACCAACAAACAAATAAACCAACAAACCAACAAACCAACAAACCAACAAACCAACAAACCAAAAAACCAACAAACCTACAAGCCAACAAGCCAACAAACCAACAAACTAACAAACCAAAAAGCCAACAAACCAACAAACCAACAAGCCAAAAAGCCAACAAACCAACAAACCAACAAACCAAAAAGTCAACAAACCAACAAACCATCAAACGAACAAAGCAACAAGCCAACAAGCCAACAAACCAACAAACCAACAAGCCAACAAACCAACAAACCAACAAGCCAACAATCCAACAAACAAACAAACCAACAAACCAACAAGCCAACAAACCAACAAACCAACAAACCAACAAACCAACAAGCCAACAAACCAACAAACAAATAAACCAACAAACCAAAAAACCAACAAACCAACAAACCAACAAACCAACAAACCAACAAACCAACAAACCAACAAAATAACAAGCCAACAAGCCAACAAACCAACAAGCCAATAAACCAACAAACCAACAAGCCAACAAGCCAACAAACCAACAAACCAACATGCCAACAAACCAACAAACCAACAAACCAACAAGCCAACAAGCCAACAAACCAACAAGCCAACAAACCAACAAACCAACAAACTAAGTAACCAAAAAGCCAACAAACTAACAAACCAACAAGCCAACAAGCCAACAAACCAACAAACCAACAAAGCAACAAGCCAACATGCCAACAAACCAACAAACCAACAAGCCAACAAACCAACAAACCAACAAGCCAACAAGCCAACAAACCAACAAACCAACAAACCAACAAGCCAACAAACCAACAAACTAACAAGCCAACAAACCAACAAACCAACAAACCAACAAACCAACAAGCCAACAAGCCAACAAACCAACCAGCCAACAAGCCAACAAACCAACAAACCAACAAACCAACAAAACAACAAACCAACAAGCCAACAAACCAACAAACCAACAAACAAACAAACCAAGTAACCAACAAGCCAACAAACCAACAAGCCAACAAGCCAACAAGCCAACAAACCAACACCCCAACAAGCCAACAAACCAACAAACCAACAAGCCAACAAACCAACAACCCAACAAATAAAAAAACCAACAAACCAACAAACCAACAAACCAACAAACCAACAAACCAACAAGCCAACAAACCAACAAACCAACAAACCAAGTAACCAAATAGCCAACAAACTAACAAACCAACAAGCCAACAAGCCAACAAACCAACAAGCCAACAAACCAACAAACCAACAAAGCAACAAGCCAACAAGCCAACAAACCAACAAACCAACAAACCAACAAGCCAACAAGCCAACAAACCAACAAACCAACAAACCAAGTAACCAAAAAGCCAACAAACTAACAAACCAACAAGCCAACAAGCCAACAAACCAACAAACCAACAAACCAACAAGCCAACAAACCAACAAACAAATAAACCAACAAACCAACAAACCAACAAACCAAAAAACCAACAAACCAAAAAACCAACAAACCAACAAACCAACAAGCCAACAAGCCAACAAACCAACAAACCAACAAGCCAACAAACCAATAAACCAACAAACCAACAAACTAAGTAACCAACAAAATAAGTAACCAACAAGCCAACAAGCCAACAAACCAACAAACCAACAAGCCAACAAGCCAACAAACCAACAAACCAACAAGCCAACAAACCAACAAACCAACAAACTAACAAACCAACAAACCAACAAACCAACAAACCAACAAGCCAACAAACCAACAAACAAATAAACCAACAAACCAACAAACCAACAAACCAACAAACCAACTAGCCAACAAACCAACAAACCAACAAGCCAACAAACCAACAAACCAACCAGCCAACAAACCAACAAACCAACAAACCAACAAGCCAACAAGCCAACAAACCAACAAATCAACAAACCAAGTAACCAAAAAGTCAACAAACTAACAAACCAACAAGCCATCAAGCCAACAAGCCAACAAACCAACAAGCCAACAAGCCAACAACCCAACAAACCAACAAACCAACAAACCAACAAACTAAGTAACCAACAAGCCAACAAACCAACAAACCAACAAGCCAACAAACCAACAAACTAACAAACCAACAAGCCAACAAACCAACAACCCAACAAGCCAACAAACCAACAAACCAACAAACAAATAAACCAACAAACAAACAAACCAACAAACCAACAAACTAACGAACCAAAAAACCAACAAACCAACAAGCCAACAAGCCAGCAAACCAACAAACTAACAAACCAACAAACGAACTAACCAATAAACCAACAAACCAACAAGCCAACAAGCCAACAAATCAACAAACCAACAAACCAACAAACTAAGTAACCAACAAGCCAACAAACTAACAAACCAACAAGCCAACAAGCCAACAAACCAACAAAGCAACAAGGCAACAAACCAACAAACCAACAAACCAAAAAACCAACAAACCAACAAACCGACAAACCAACTAACCAACAAACCAACAAGCCAACAAGCCAACAAACCAACAAACCAACAAACCAACAAGCCTACAAACCAACAAGCCAACAAACCAAGTAACTAAAAAGCCAACAAACTAACAAACCAATAAGCCAACAAGCCAACAAACCAACAAACCAACAAAGCAACAAGCCAACAAGCCAAAAAACCAACAAACCAACAAGCCAACAAACCAACAAACCAACAAACCAACAAGCCAACAAGCCAACAAACCAACAAACCAACAAACCAACAAGCCAACAAACCAACAAACCAACAAGCCAACAAACCAACAAACCAACAACCCAACAAGCCAACAAACCAACAAACCAACAAACCAATAAACCAACAAACCAACAAACCAACATGCCAACAAACCAACAAACCAACAAACCAACAAGCCAACAAGCCAACAAACCAACAAGCCAACAAACCAACAAACCAACAAACTAAGTAACCAAAAAGCCAACAAACTAACAAACCAACAAGCCAACAAGCCAACAAACCAACAAACCAACAAAGCAACAAGCCAACATGCCAACAAACCAACAAACCAACAAGCCAACAAACCAACAAACCAACAAGCCAACAAGCCAACAAACCAACAAACCAACAAACCAACAAGCCAACAAACCAACAAACTAACAAGCCAACAAACCAACAAACCAACAAACCAACAAACCAACAAACCAACAAACCAACAAGCCAACAAACCAACAAACCAACAAACCAACAAGCCAACAAACCAACAATCCAACAAACCAACAAACCAACAAACCAAGTAACCAAAAAGCCAACAAACTAACAAACCAACAAGCCAACAAGCCAACAAACCAACAAACCAACAAAGCAACAAGCCAATAAGCCAACAAACCAACAAACCAACAAGCCAACAAACCAACAAACCAACAAGCCAACAAGCCAACAAACCAACAAACCAACAAACCAACAAGCCAACAAACCAACAAACGAACAAGCCAACAAACCAACAAACCAACAAGCCAACAAGCCAACAAACCAACAAACCAACAAACCAACAAGCCAACAAACCAACAAGCCAACAAACCAACAAAGCAACAAACCAACAAGCCAACAAACCAACAAGCCAACAAGCCAACAAACCGACAAACCAACAAACCAACAAACCAACAAACTAAGTAACCAACAAGCCAACAAACCAACAAACCAACAAACCAACAAGCCAACAAACCAACAAACCAACAAACCAACAAGCCAACAAACCAACAAACCAACAAACCAACAAACCAACAAACCAACAAACCAACAAACCAACAAACCAAAAGCCAACAAGCCAACAAACCAACAAACCATCAAACCAACAAGCCAACAAACCAACAAACCAACAAACCAACAAGCCAACAAGCCAACAAACCAACAAACCAACAAGCCAACAAACCAACAAACCAACAAACCAACATGCCAACAAACCAACAAACTAAGTAACCAACAAGCCAACAAACCAACAAACCAACAAACCAACAAACCAACAAACCAACAAGCCAACAAACCAACAAACAAATAAACCAACAAACCAACAAACCAACAAACCAACAAACCAACAAACCAACAAGCCAACAAACCAACAAACAAATAAACCAACAAACCAACAAACCAACAAACCAACAAACCAACTAGCCAACAAATCAACAAACCAACAAGCCAACAAACCAACAAACCAACAAGCCAACAAACCAACAAACCAACAAACCAACAAGCCAACAAGCCAACAAACCAACAAATCAACAAACCAAGTAACCAAAAACTCAACAAACTAACAAACCAACAAGCCATCAAGCCAACAAGCCAACAAACCAACAAACCAACAAGCCAACAAGCCAACAACCCAACAAACCAACAAACCAACAAACCAACAAACTAAGTAACCAACAAGCCAACAAACCAACAAACCAACAAGCCAACAAACCAACAAACTAACAAACCAACAAGCCAACAAACCAACAAGCCAACAAGCCAACAAACCAACAAACCAACAAACAAATAAACCAACAAACAAACAAACCAACAAACCAACAAACTAACGAACCAAAAAACCAACAAACCAACAAGCCAACAAGCCAGCAAACCAACAAACTAACAAACCAACAAACGAACTAACCAATAAACCAACAAACCAACAAGCCAACAAGCCAACAAATCAACAAACCAACAAGCCAACAAACTAAGTAACCAACAAGCCAACAAACCAACAAACCAACAAGCCAACAAGCCAACAAACCAACAAAGCAACAAGGCAACAAACCAACAAACCAACAAACCAAAAAACCAACAAACCAACAAACCGACAAACCAACTAACCAACAAACCAACAAGCCAACAAGCCAACAAGCCAACAAACCAACAAACCAACAAGCCTACAAACCAACAAACCAACAAACCAAGTAACTAAAAAGCCAACAAACTAACAAACCAATAAGCCAACAAGCCAACAAACCAACAAACCAACAAAGCAACAAGCCAACAAGCCAAAAAACCAACAAACCAACAAGCCAACAAACCAACAAACCAACAAACCAACAAGCCAACAAGCCAACAAACCAACAAACCAACAAACCAACAAGCCAACAAACCAACAAACCAACAAGCCAACAAACCAACAAACCAACAACCCAACAAGCCAACAAGCCAACAAACCAACAAACCAATAAACCAACAAACCAACAAACCAACAAACCAACAAACCAACAAACCAACAAACCAACAAGCCAACAAACTAACAAACCAACAAGCTAACAAACCAACAAACAAATAAACCAACAAACCAACAAACCAACAAACCAACAAACCAAAAAACCAACAAACCAACAAGCCAACAAGCCAACAAACCAACAAACCATCAAACCAACAAACTAAGTAACCAACAAGCCAACAAACAAACAAACCAACAAGCCAACAAGCCAACAAACCAAGAAACCAACAACAAGCCAACAAGCCAACAAACCAACAAACCAACAAACCAACAAACCAAAAAACCAACAAACCAACAAACCAACAAACCAACAAACCAACAAACCAACAAACCAACAAGCCAACAAACCAACAAACCAACAAACCAACAAGCCAACAAACCAACAATCCAACAAACCAACAAACCAACAAACTAAGTAACCAAAAAGCCAACAAACTAACAAACCAACAAGCCAACAAGCCAACAAACCAACAAACCAACAAAGCAACAAGCCAATAAGCCAACAAACCAACAAACCAACAAGCCAACAAACCAACAAACCAACAAACCAACAAGCCAACAAACCAACAAACCAACAAACCAACAAACCAACAAGCCAACAAACCAACAAACCAACAAGCCAACAAACCAACAAACCAACAAGCCAACAAGCCAACAAACCAACAAACCAACAAACCAACAAGCCAACAAACCAACAAGCCAACAAACCAACAAAGCAACAAACCAACAAGCCAACAAACCAACAAGCCAACAAGCCAACAAACCGACAAAACAACAAACCAACAAACCAACAAACTAAGTAACCAACAAGCCAACAAACCAACAAACCAACAAGCCAACAAACCAACAAACCAACAAACCAACAAGCCAACAAACCAACAAACCAACAAACCAACAAACCAACAAACCAACAAACCAACAAACCAAAAGCCAACAAGCCAACAAACCAACAAACCAACAAACCAACAAGCCAACAAACCAACAAACCAACAAACCAACAAGCCAACAAGCCAACAAACCAACAAACCAACAAGCCAACAAACCAACAAACCAACAAACCAACATGCCAACAAACCAACAAACTAAGTAACCAACAAGCCAACAAACCAACAAACCAACAAACCAACAAGCCAACAAACCAACAAACCAACAAGCCGACAAGCCAAAAAACCAACAAACCAACAAACCAACAAACCAACAAGCCAACAAACCAACAAACAAATAAACCAACAAACCAAAAAACCAACAAACCAATAAACCAACAAACCAACAAACCAACAAACCAACAAGCCAACAAGCCAACAAGCCAACAAACCAACAAACCAACAGACCAACAAGCCAACAAACCAAAAAGCCAACAAACCAACAAAGCAACAAACCAAGTAACCAACAAACCAACAAACCATCAAACGAACAAAGCAACAAACCAACAAGCCAACAAGCCAACAAACCAACAAAACAGGTAACCAAAAAGCCAACAAACTAACAAACCAACAAGCCAACAAACAACAAACTACCAAACCAACAAACGAACTAACCAACAAACCAACAAGCCAACAAGCCAACAAACCAATAAACCAACAAACCAACAAACCAACAAACTAAGTAACCAACAAGCCAACAAACCAACAAACAAACAAGCCAACAAGCCAACAAACCAACAAACCAACAAGCCAACAAACCAACAAACCAACAAACTAACAAACCAACAAACCAACAAACCAACAAACCAACAAACCAACAAGCCAACAAGCCAACAAACCAACAAACCAACAAGGCAACAACCCAACAAACCAACAAACCCAAAAACCAACCAACCAACAAACCGACAAACCAACTAACCAACAAACCAACAAGCCAACAAGCCAACATACCAACAAACCAACAAACCAACAAGCCTACAAACCAACAAACCAACAAACCAAGTAACCAAAAAGCCAACAAACTAACAAACCAATAAGCCAACAAGCCAACAAACCAACAAACCAACAAAGCAACAAGCCAACAAGCCAAAAAACCAACAAACCAACAAGCCAACAAACCAACAAACCAACAAACCAACAAGCCAACAAGCCAACAAACCAACAAACCAACAAACCAACAAACCAACAAGCCAACAAACCAACAAACCAACAAGCCAACAAACCAACAAACCAACAACCCAACAAGCCAACAAACCAACAAACCAACGAACCAATAAACCAACAAACCAACAAACCAACAAACCAACATACCAACAAACCAACAAGCAAACAAGCCAACAAACTAACAAACCAACAAGCTAACAAACCAACAAACAAATAAACCAACAAACCAACAAACCAACAAACCAACAAACCAAAAAACCAACAAACCAACAAGCCAACAAGCCAACAAACCAACAAACCATCAAACCAACAAACTAAGTAACCAACAAGCCAACAAACCAACAAACCAACAAGCCAACAAGCCAACAAACCAAGAAACCAACAACAAGCCAACAAGCCAACAAACCAACAAACCAACAAACCAACAAACCAAAAAACCAACAAACCAACAAACCAACAAACCAACAAACCAACAAACCAACAAACCAACAAGCCAACAAACCAACAAACCAACAAACCAACAAACCAACAAGCCAACAAACCAACAATCCAACAAACCAACAAACCAACAAACCAAGTAACCAAAAAGCCAACAAACTAACAAACCAACAAGCCAACAAGCCAACAAATCAACAAACCAACAAAGCAACAAGCCAATAAGCCAACAAACCAACAAACCAACAAGCCAACAAACCAACAAACCAACAAGCCAACAAGCCAACAAACCAACAAACCAACAAACCAACAAACCAACAAACCAACAAGCCAACAAACCAACAAACCAACAAGCCAACAAACCAACAAACCAACAAGCCAACAAGCCAACAAACCAACAAACCAACAAACCAACAAGCCAACAAACCAACAAGCCAACAAACCAACAAAGCAACAAACCAACAAGCCAACAAACCAACAAGCCAACAAGCCAACAAACCAACAAACCAACAAACCAACAAACTAAGTAACCAACAAGCCAACAAACCAACAAACCAACAAACCAACAAGCCAACAAACCAACAAACCAACAAACCAACAAGCCAACAAACCAACAAACCAACAAACCAAAAGCCAACAAGCCAACAAACCAACAAACTAACAAACCAACAAGCCAACAAACCAGCAAACCAACAAACCAACAAGCCAACAAGCCAACAAACAAACAAACCAACAAGCCAACAAACCAACAAACCAACAAACCAACATGCCAACAAACCAACAAACTAAGTAACCAACAAGCCAACAAACCAACAAACCAACAAACCAACAAGCCAACAAACCAACAAACCAACAAGCCAACAAGCCAACAAACCAACAAACCAACAAACCAACAAACCAACAAGCCAACAAACCAACAAACAAATAAACCAACAAACCAAAAAACCAACAAACTAATAAACCAACAAACCAACAAACCAACAAACCAACAAGCCAACAAGCCAACAAACCAACAAACCAACAGACCAACAAGCCAACAAACCAAAAAGCCAACAAACCAACAAAGCAACAAACCAAGTAACCAACAAACCAACAAACCATCAAACAAACAAAGCAACAAACCAACAAACCAACAAGCCAACAAAACAGGTAACCAACAAAACAGGTAACCAAAAAGCCAACAAACTAACAAACCAACAAGCCAACAAACAACAAACTACCAAACCAACAAACGAACTAACCAACAAACCAACAAGCCAACAAGCCAACAAACCAATAAACCAACAAACCAACAAACCAACAAACTAAGTAACCAACAAGCCATCAAACCAACAAACAAACAAGCCAACAAGCCAACAAACAAACAAACCAACAAGCCAACAAACCAACAAGGCAACAAACCAACAAACCAACAAACCAAAAAACCAACAAACCAACAAACCGACAAACCAACTAACCAACAAACCAACAAGCCAACAAGCCAACAAACCAACAAACCAACAAACCAACAAGCCTACAAACCAACAAACCAACAAACCAAGTAACCAAAAAGCCAACAAACTAACAAACCAATAAGCCAACAAGCCAACAAACCAACAAACCAACAAAGCAACAAGCCAACAAGCCAAAAAACCAACAAACCAACAAGCCAACAAACCAACAAACCAACAAACCAACAAGCCAACAAGCCAACAAACCAACAAACCAACAAACCAACAAGCCAACAAACCAACAAACCAACAAGCCAACAAGGCAACAAACCAACAAACCAACAAACCCAAAAACCAACAAACCAACAAACCGACAAACAAACTAACCAACAAACCAACAAGCCAACAAGCCAACAAACCAACAAACCAACAAGCCTACAAACCAACAAACCAACAAACCAAGTAACCAAAAAGCCAACAAACTAACAAACCAATAAGCCAACAAGCCAACAAACCAACAAACCAACAAAGCAACAAGCCAACAAGCCAAAAAACCAACAAACCAACAAGCCAACAAACCAACAAACCAACAAAACAGGTAACCAAAAAGCTAACACACTAACAAACCAACAAGCCAACAAACAACAAACTACCAAACCAACAAACGAACTAACCAACAAACCAACAAGCCAACAAGCCAACAAACCAATAAACCAACAAACCAACAAACCAATAAACTAAGTAACCAACAAGCCAACAAACCAACAAACAAGCAAGCCAACAAACCAACAAACCAACAAGCCAACAAACCAACAAACCAACAAACTAACAAACCAACAAACCAACAAACCAACAAACCAACAAACCAACTAGCCAACAAGCCAACAAACCAACAAGCCAACAAGGCAACAAACCAACAAACCAACAAACCCAAAAACCAACAAACCAACAAACCGACAAACCAACTAACCAACAAACCAACAAGCCAACAAGCCAACAAACCAACAACCCAACAAACCAACAAACCTACAAACCAACAAACCAACAAACCAAGTAACCAAAAAGCCAACAAACTAACAAACCAATAAGCCAACAAACCAACAAACCAACAAACCCAAAAACCAACAAACCAACAAACCGACAAACCAACTAACCAACAAACCAACAAGCCAACAAGCCAACAAACCAACAAGCCAACAAACCAACAAACCAACAAACCAACAAGCCTACAAACCAACAAACCAACAAACCAAGTAACCAAAAAGCCAACAAACTAACAAACCAATAAGCCAACAAGCCAACAAACAAACAAACCAACAAAGCAACAAGCCAACAAGCCTACAAACCAACAAACCAACAAACCAAGTAACCAAAAAGCCAACAAACTAACAAACCAATAAGCCAACAAGCCAACAAACCAACAAACCAACAAACCAACAAAGCAACAAGCCAACAAGCCAAAAAACCAACAAACCAACAAGCCAACAAACCAACAAACCAACAAACCAACAAGCCAACAAGCCAACAAACCAACAAACCAACAAACCAACAAGCCAACAAACCAACAAACCAACAAGCCAACAAGGCAACAAACCAACAAACCAACAAACCCAAAAACCAACAAACCAACAAACCGACAAACCAACTAACCAACAAACCAACAAGCCAACAAGCCAACAAACCAACAAACCAACAAACCAACAAGCCTACAAACAAACAAACCAACAAACCAAGTAACCAAAAAGCCAACAAACTAACAAACCAATAAGCCAACAAGCCAACAAACCAACAAACCAACAAAGCAACAAGCCAACAAGCCAAAAAACCAACAAACCAACAAGCCAACAAACCAACAAACCAACAAAACAGGTAACCAAAAAGCTAACACACTAACAAACCAACAAGCCAACAAACAACAAACTACCAAACCAACAAACGAACTAACCAACAAACCAACAAGCCAACAAGCCAACAAACCAATAAACCAACAAACCAACAAACCAACAAACTAAGTAACCAACAAGCCAACAAACCAACAAACAAGCAAGCCAACAAACCAACAAACCAACAAGCCAACAAACCAACAAACCAACAAACTAACAAACCAACAAACCGACAAACAAACTAACCAACAAACCAACAAGCCAACAAGCCAACAAACCAACAAACCAACAAGCCTACAAACCAACAAACCAACAAACCAAGTAACCAAAAAGCCAACAAACTAACAAACCAATAAGCCAACAAGCCAACAAACCAACAAACCAACAAAGCAACAAGCCAACAAGCCAAAAAACCAACAAACCAACAAGCCAACAAACCAACAAACCAACAAAACAGGTAACCAAAAAGCTAACACACTAACAAACCAACAAGCCAACAAACAACAAACTACCAAACCAACAAACGAACTAACCAACAAACCAACAAGCCAACAAGCCAACAAACCAATAAACCAACAAACCAACAAACCAATAAACTAAGTAACCAACAAGCCAACAAACCAACAAACAAGCAAGCCAACAAACCAACAAACCAACAAGCCAACAAACCAACAAACCAACAAACTAACAAACCAACAAACCAACAAACCAACAAACCAACAAACCAACTAGCCAACAAGCCAACAAACCAACAAGCCAACAAGGCAACAAACCAACAAACCAACAAACCCAAAAACCAACAAACCAACAAACCGACAAACCAACTAACCAACAAACCAACAAGCCAACAAGCCAACAAACCAACAACCCAACAAACCAACAAACCTACAAACCAACAAACCAACAAACCAAGTAACCAAAAAGCCAACAAACTAACAAACCAATAAGCCAACAAACCAACAAACCAACAAACCCAAAAACCAACAAACCAACAAACCGACAAACCAACTAACCAACAAACCAACAAGCCAACAAGCCAACAAACCAACAAGCCAACAAACCAACAAACCAACAAACCAACAAGCCTACAAACCAACAAACCAACAAACCAAGTAACCAAAAAGCCAACAAACTAACAAACCAATAAGCCAACAAGCCAACAAACAAACAAACCAACAAAGCAACAAGCCAACAAGCCTACAAACCAACAAACCAACAAACCAAGTAACCAAAAAGCCAACAAACTAACAAACCAATAAGCCAACAAGCCAACAAACCAACAAACCAACAAACCAACAAAGCAACAAGCCAACAAGCCAAAAAACCAACAAACCAACAAGCCAACAAACCAACAAACCAACAAACCAACAAGCCAACAAGCCAACAAACCAACAAACC
>CATQJD010000070.1:30000-82500 GCA_958298945.1 Atherix ibis | reverse complement strand
CCTCACTGAGCACAATGTTTTACTTTTCTTGGACATTAATTACGTATACCATTATTTTCATTCTCTTCTCCCTTACCACATAAAAAGTAATTATTTCCTTTCTTTTTTAATTTTTTGTCGCTTTCCCGTTATAATAAAACCAATTTTTACCCCAATCACATATACATTTTTTCCCCTTTTTAGTTAACCAATTTTTTTTTCCTCCGGTTTCAGATTTTGCTGCATCCTTTTTCCTTTACTACATAATTAAAAATTCAATATTTTTCATTCACCGTCGAATAAAAAATATTCCTCCTCAAACGGAAATGAGAAGTGCGAAGTTTGTCAAGGAAAAGAGTGGATCCCGAAAATGGAATCATTCCATATGAATACATTCTATATCATGAATGTTTCGTTTGCTGGTTTCCCAGGAACGATACATATCCAATTTTAATATTGGCATATAGAAAGTGATATTTTTGCTTAAAAAAATTTAGAATATAAAACCATTGATATTACAGAGCAAGGGAAAGAAGAAAAATAATACTTTATGCAAACAAAGTTTACAAATAAGGATGCTACCTTACAATGCCTAGATATCGATTAGCCCTGCAAATTTTTAGAGACAAAAAATATTGTACCGGTTATGATGAATTCGATTTGACCAAAGAAGTAGTCAATTTAAAGCAAATCTGTAATTAGCTCGAGCTGATATAACAAATGCTATAACGGCTCTGAAAAAAGAAAATGGAGAGAGATAATTAACAGAGAATGTTGTTAGCGACGACGCTGGAGAGAGCCGTCAAAGATGAATTCAACATACATCAAGAAAATCCAGATAAGTTTCAAATATTTTAGTTAATGTATGCTATTTTAAAATGTAAATAAAAAAACTAGTTTATATTTTTTTAAATTTCCGGTTTTATTAGAAAGATTGAACCTTGAAATTTAAGAATGAAATACAACATCATTCAAATGACTGCTACGGCTGGCCTTACAGTACCTCATTCGCTCGACCCAATTTTTCAGTACATTTTCGATTGTCTGGACCGGTATCTCTTCAATGGCAACTTTGATTTCGTGTTTCAAGGCCTCGAAAGTCTTAGGATGGCTTGCGTAACATTTATCCTTAACAGCTCCCCACAAAAATTCACAGCTCCGAGGAGGCCAATTGACATCAGAATTTTGGCTGATTATTCGGTTTTCGAAAGCAGTGCCCAAAAGTTGGATTGTTACGTTGGCTGTTAAAACTTTTGGAAACAAAAATTCGTTGAGCATGCTACGATAGCGCTCACTATTGAACGTAACGGCGGCTTCTTCATCGTTTTCGAAGAAAAACGGGCCAATGATGCCTCCAGTCCAAAATCCGCACCAAACCATGACTCTTTATGGATGCATCGGCTTTTCCATGGTGACGTATGGATTTTCTGAGCCCCAGATGCGACAATTTTATTTGTTGACACACCCACCGATGTGGAAATGGGCCTCACCCGAAAAGATGATTTTTCGGTAACAATGCTCATCTTCGGCCAATTGATCTTGAGCCTATTGAGCAAACCGAAAACGCATCGGCATGACTATCCTTTACTTGTTGGACTAATTGAACTTTGTATGCTTTCATACCGAGGTCTTTGTGCAAAATTCTCAACAGAGAAGTGCGAGAAATGTCCAATTTCTGAGAACGGTGGCGAGTTGATATTGATGGATGATCACGGACGTTTTCAGCAACGGTGGTAATATTCTCGGTCGTACGCACTGTATTAGAGCGGAAACGATTTACTTTGGCAGCCAACAAACCAATTTCGCGAACTCGTTTCACGAATTTCTCTACAAGTTGACGTGATGGCATTCGATCTTTGCTCTTTTTATTTAAATTTCTCAGTTTAGGTTGTTTTCTTCAAGCGTATGGATTTCCCAGTTTTCTTCAAGCGTATGGATTACCATTTCGTAAAATTCAGACTTTCAACTAACAATCTGTCAATTCGTGATGACATTTAACACTCAAGTACTTCAAATAAATAGTGGGTCAAAATGCAACCGCTAGATAGACCACCCCATATAAATAAGTTTTTTACATGAATCATGGTTAATAAAAACTTTTTGATTTTTATTGTATGCAATTCACCATTTTTATTACAAAAAAAAATTTATAAAATAAACTTTGTTTAGAAAATAAATAGTCTTAATGAAAATAGATAAATTATTTTTAAAAAAGGACAAAATGGTAGGAAAACATACTTCTTGTTAAAAATAGAACTTACCAGTACTAAAAAACATTTCGGAAATTATTATATACAATTATTTTCCCCGTTCTTTTTCGCTCCTACCTTTTAATTATTCTTGCCATATAGTTATTTTTCTTTTCTGATCCCTCCGCTTTATTGAGGGTGTTCAAAAGCATACATTCCTACAATCGGATATTATTAATATTTCTTCCTTTTTCCTAAGTTGCGGCTATTGTTCTTCTTTATATTTAAGTGATTTTCTTAAAATTGAAAATTTGTTTTATAAATAAGGAGTCATTACATCTACAAAAAATATTAATAATAAAAATTAATTTAATATAAAAATCTATTTTTTTTTTTAAATAAAAATATTAAGCATATTCAAAATTATATTGGAAATAAAATTCAACAGTAATGAGAATTGGTATTGAAAATATAAAGACTAATTGAAATTATAAATTATTTTGAAACAAAATTCATTGGAATTTAACAATTATAATGAAAATGAAATCTAACAGTAATCATACTTAATATTGGAATATAAAGACTAATTAAAATTATAAATTATTTGGAAAGAAAAATTAACTAGAACTAAAATATATATTTAAAGAAGATTAAATTTAAACGCAATGACAATAAACATTGCAAATAAAAAGACTAATTAAATTTAAAAATTATATAGAAAACAAAAATTATCTATATTACGAATTTAAATTAAGAATAACAACATAACTGAATTTGAATTTGTAAAGAACAAAATCATAATCAATAATTAAAACTTGTATAATGAGTTTAAATTAACCTGATATTTTTATTCAGGGTTCCTTCTCCCGATAGATACTCGGTTACCCTATAAGGAATTGAAAGATAGATCATTGTCGTCAACAAAAATAAAGGAGTACTTCCTAATTTTGATAGTGGGGTACCATAGGCCGGTTGGAGCAGATCAGGGAGAGCATTTCCATCTAAGAATAGTTTATTTTTCGTCTATTCATTTTCATTTTCGCGACTTTTTACCTTTCCTCCTATTCCCCATTCCTCTCCCTCTGTGCGATTTTCTTGTATTTTCTTTTAATTTGTTTTAATAATTTCTTTTCCTCTCATTTCTTTCCTTTATTATTTTTTTCTCTCCCTTTCCCTCCCATGAATAACTTAACACTATTGGGTATTTCTATTATCTCCTTTATGGTTTGGCATAACATTTTTCTGTCTATGGTGGGTATGAGACTACACCTCAGCATCTAATTCGAATTCCGTCACAATATTCCTAGAAAGCTAGGATCAAGCATGCCTTGGTCAAACATGTGCTCTCTGATTAATGTTATTATTGGTCATAAACCTGTGGCACTTAACGTTTAAAAAATAAATTAAGACCTTTCCCATCCGTCTCAACACCCCAAAAATACTTTTGAGTGTTTTACCAAACCATAACAGAGTATATGAACAAAATAACAATATATATTTCACCTACCGGTACAGTAAATATCTACAACTATATTTTACTAGTTAAGACCCGACGCGCTATTATGCCCCTAAATAAAAAAAATTTATGTGGTTTTATTTTTAGCTGAATAAGACTTTATTGGAACGCAAGTGGGTATGAATATTTTTTGTTGTTCCTACGCTTGAGCAAATGACGTATAGTTTGCCATAGGAAAAGCAAGCATTTCTTTAATTTAATCCATTATTTTAATTATTTTTATGTTTATTTGAAAACGTTTTTTAATATGGTTTGGAATGTCCGACTTGGGTCAAGTGTGCATCGTTTTTTCTAATAATTTATTTCTATTCTGAAGGTAACTTCATAATACCTCTCTCAATCAAGCTTTCGGAGTTTTCGGCGAGTCCCTATAGACGTGTGTGGTCCAGCGTTGTCCTCATGAAATATAACACCATATCTGTTAGTCAATTGTGGCCGCTTCTGAACAATCGCTTCAAACGATCGAATTATTGATATTAGAGGTTCAAATTTAGTATTTGACTATATAAAATCAGCTCATAGTAGATGATTCCTTTCCAGTACCACCAAATAGACGGCAAAAATATTCCGTATGTGACCCATTTCTAATATTGACGTATGTGACCCATTTCTCATCCAGCTTTATGCAGACGTGTAAGTATACTTCCATCATTTGCATCATTTTATCGACATTTTCGACAATGGGCCCATCTTTGTGAATCAATGAAACTAAAATTACGTATAATTGGCTTTAACAGTATCGAGAATATAAACGCCATTCATAATTTCAGCCGCCTGGCTAGCATTTTTGCCCTTATCAAAGCAAAATTTTAAAATATACTGTTGTTTATATTTGTTAAGTTCTATTTGTTACACCCTATATCTGAACTTGTTTGATCAATACTTTAAGAAATATATATCACTACAGCCATCCAGTATCATAATAATTTTAAAAAAAATTATTTTTCATTAAACTATTAAACAGATATACAAATTATAATATATAATGACAAAACACCGGTTTACATAAAAAATTATAGATTACCTCATAGTCATATTGGGGAAGTAAATAAACAAGTAGAGAAACTTATAGAAGAGGGAAGAATATAAGACCATATAACTCTCCTTTACTGATTTTTTCAAAATAGATCTCGGGACAGCGTAAGGAATAGAAACTAATTGTCGATTATAAACAGCTAACCAAGAGAATTGCAAATGATAAGCTCCCAATTGCACGTCTCGTGGACGTACTGGATAAGCTTTCAGGACCTAAATTCTTGCAGAACAATGACATTGCGAGTTACTTCCATCACATGGAGCTTAATCAATGATCGGGATCCTCACATGAAAATCTCAATAAACAGCTTACATCATATAATATCAATGGAATTAGCGGGATCAGAATTTTGCGCATTCATCTATATCGATGATATTATAATGACAAGCATAGCAAGAGATATAATGACAACTTGGAAAAAGTTTTTGCTAGGTTCAGTAATATCTCTGGGACACTTGAAAACCGCTAATGGAGTAAAAATGAATTCCAACAAGAATAAGATTATCAGGGAATATCCGACACTAATAGGCGCTAATGACATTAATAGATTAGTTGTTTTTTATAACTATTATAGACATTTTGTTTCACGATGTCCTGAAACTGCATAACCTCTGAATGCCCTAACAAATAAAAATGTACTCTTTAATTGGACAACTAAATGCGCTGAGACATTCAACACAATTAAAAATATATCAATAAGTACACTTCTTTTGTAATGCCCCAAGTTCGGCTAACCATTTGTTATTACTACAGATGCCTCCTGGGTATAGTTTTGTCACAATGGCAAATTGGGAGAAAATAAGCCAATAGCCTAAGGAAGAACAACCTTACATAAATCAGTTATTGAGATGGAACTACTCCGTATATACTGGGATGTAAATTACTTTAGACCATATCTTTATGGTACAAGATTTACCATAGAAACAGATCACCGTTCACTCATAAGTCTATTTAGTCATAAAACTCGCTAGCCAAACTAACTGAAATAAGCTTAGAAGTGTTTGACTAAAACTTTGCGATAGTTTATAAATAAGGAAAATTAATTATTCATCCTGACACGCTATCACGAATAAAGATCCATATACAAAAACTGTAAATACTTATTCCAAAACTGAAAAGATACTTAGGAAACCCTGTGATAAGACAGGAAAATCATAAACATGTCAATGTACATTAATTTCACACATAATAAAAGTACAACAATTGCAATTAAAAGAAACTTACATATAAAAAATCAATCATATTAGTTGAAAGGAATTAATATTAAATGTAAAAAATAAAAAAGACCTGACCAATAATTGCGAAAATTGATCAAAAAATAAAATTGTTAAACACAAAAAAGAACTTTTAATAATAACGAAAACTCCTAATGGTAACTTCAACATTGTATCAATAGATACAGTGGAAACACTAAGATCATCGCAGAGATACAGATATATTTTGACGATACAGTACGAGCTTACAAAATATATAGAACCATTCCCGATTGAATCAAAAGAAGATATAGCAGTAGCAAAAACTATTGCGCAAAAGTATATATTAGAATACCAATAGAGTTTAATAACGAACTATTTAGAAACTTATGTATGATGTTGAATATTAATCATAGAGTAGTGACATCATTTCATTAGGAAACACTTGCCTTAATTGAAAAAAACCACAGAACGCTTAGCGAATAGCTTTTGTCATTCGTAAATGACAACTTGAAGGAAAAGATACCCCATTACGTTTTTGCGTACAATACAATTCATAAGTAAAGCTGAATCAGGGATACTTTATAATATAGATGACCATATGACAAAACTTTAGCATAAGGGCATAAGAAATAGCGAAAGATAGACTCATGCAAGCAAAGTTTAAACAAAATCAACATGAGGATAAAACTGCAAATTCTTTCCCATTCAGTGTAAACGATCTAGTGTATCTAAGAAAAGTCCATATGATAGCTCCTATACTATAATTAGAAGGAATGGAATAAATTCGGAAATAAAAATTGGTAATCACACAAGAATGTTAATCACACAACAATTTGAAGAAACGCATGAGTACCACATGATTCGAATAAATTTAATTAGTATCACATGAACCAATAATTTCTTACCCATTACTGAAGTGCAATATATAAAATTTAAAACAAATATTAAGTACATAAATAAAAATGTATGAATAAATAAAAGATAAACAAACTGGCCCACTGATTTAAAATATTTATTTTTAAATTTTTAATAATGTTTACTGCAATACATTTTACATCAGCTCCGCCATCAACTTTGAATTTCACCGTTTGATTTCCTATTTGATATTCTTTGGTCCATTTTTGCTGTAATTCTGAATCCGTTCTATTATAGAAATATGTTTACATAAACTGAGAGTACATTCCGTTTCCATATTACTGTTGTATTATCACTAACTTACTGATGTAATTATGTTCTTTTTACTGTTGCTGTTTTTGTTTTTTTTTTTCTTATGATTACCGGTACATCCGGAGAAAATGACAAATTTTTGAGCAACCCTTCTTCGATTGGCCCCTCGATTTGCATACTTCAATATGGTTTGTCGTCTACTGGTCGATGCAATTGAAGCAAGAACGATTGACAGCATGAATTGCCGGTTACGATGACGTTTCAACGCTTGTTATATTTTGTTTATTTTCCTGTATATTTTCGTTAGTATTTGCCGCCTCGAAAATTTTCAACGTTTCAATCACCTTTGCTAAAGTTTCGTCTCGACCATGCCATAATTTCATTTGTAACTTTTTATCGTAGACTCCAATGAATATGCGATCACGAAGCATTCTTCTGTGATCGCATATTCATTGGCTGTCATCTTGTGAGACACGGCTCACAAGATGATAGTCGAATTCATTTGGCAAGAGTTGATTATTATTTGCCATCGTGAGAAATGTATTTTTCTATCCGATGAATCTTCAAATTGTGTGAACCACTTCACACAAATTTTGAACCACTTCGGACACAATAAAACAGGAATGTCTTATTAAAATAAAATAAACTATTTTGAGAACTTTCAATAGTTTATTTAGCACGGATGATTTATTTACTATGATTGTCAAAGCTTAACTAAAGATAATATATTAGTATGGGTAACATAAACGTCAGTTACTGTCTAAATTTAAACGATAAATTAATGCCAAATGAATGGACGAAAATAATTATCCGAAGATAAGTATATAGCAGAATGCAAGAATAATAGAAATAATTTTGCTAAAAATTTACGGGCTATTTAACAAAATAGTATCGAATCACCTAATATTAGGCGAATTCGATTGGACTAATTTTGCTACTGCTACTGTTGTTTAGCTGTCATCATCTACAGTACCTCTAACAAAACAGTAGGATTGTAGCAGTAGTTGCACTTCTCCCCTTAGGAAAGAGGATTGTAGTTTCCGAACCGGCTATAGATGGCTAAGCGGGTTCGTTGGTTATGTTGAAGTGTCATATTTTTGTTTTTATTGTTTATGTGTGAATAAACTCAGTGTTGTTGGTAACTATTGTGAGTTTGTATTTTACTGCTGTCAGTGATATGTTTATTTTATTGAGAGTCTACTGCTACTAAAATTAGTCCAATCGAATTCGCCTATTAACAAGCAAACAATTAATAATTGTACAGAGAGAGAGATCGGATTGTGTCTTCAGGTTATAAAAATTTAAATAACTATGTTGCCGAAACAAAAGAAATGAAAATTGACCTGGAAGAAAATATAATTCGTGAAGTTAAGCGAAAAAATCGTATTAAACTATTACACTGTAAGATGTATATAATATGTCGCCAATAGAAAAGGAAGTTCTTGCAACCAGGTAAATCAATACTGAATTGGAAAGCATATATATTGACTATTTTTATCATTTTTAGACATAAAGAACGAGGTAATTAGTACTTTTGAGCGCAGAGTATTCTTGGGCAACTAAAGTATACACTTGAATAATTCAACTTTTAGCTTTGCCTCCAACATATGATAGCTATGTATTATTGGTATGAAACAGATTCTTAGAATGAGGATAAATTTTATTAAGTACTATCTGGTCGAATGAAAATCTTCAAAATATTCGAAGTGCATAAACGTCTGTGAAATATACCATATTTACAAAAGTATGCCAAAGATTTAAGAGTGCTTTAACGGAAAGGTGAAGAAATTTTAGCACTGGATAAGTAAAACAATGTTGCTAAAATTAAATTTAAAATAATGCAAATTATAAACTAATTAAATTATTTAAGTACTAAATAATATTTATATGCAAAATAACAGAAATTCCGTAATTCATTGGGGGCAATTTTAAACTTCAGTATGCTATTGAAGCGGTTCGTTTAAAACCATTTTGTTATGTGATATCATTTATGCGTAAAAAATATTTTTTTAATATTGCGAGCTTTGTTGTTTGATTTTAATATTGCGAGCTTTGTTGTATACAATTAATACAGTATTCTATTTTAATATATTATCTTTTTTCATTTGATTTATTTCACTATATATTATTTATTAAAACAGAATTAAAAAGTGGAAGAGCATATAAAAATATTTGATTATATCAAAACAATTATGCGTACAAATAAAAATGCATACTAACAATGAAAAATGATTTAAATGAACGAATGCGATCTTATGTTGAAATGAAATCCAAACCGCAACTTAATAGAGCTGTCAATATCTACAAAAGTTTAAACAAACTTTTGTATATATTGACATCTCTATAATAATATAAATGTGTGTTTGTGCATTTACATTAAATAAAAAACTTATTTTGTGGCCAATTGCCACAGAATTTCGGCTGATTATTCAGTTTTCGAAAGTTCTCAATATTTCCCAGTATTCTGGGAATGATGTTGTATTTTATTATTAAATTTCAATGTTCAATCTTTCTAATAAAACCGGAAATAAAAAAAAATATACACTAGTTTTTAAATGGTCCACCATTAAACAAATGATCATGGTTACTAAAAATATTTGTCACTTTAGCAACTAGAATCCACCAAACGTAAATTGTATGCGTAACTCCCAGTTCAAAGTGCTCGTTTGTTCGAGGTAGACTAGATGGTGACAGCTAGAACTACCGACTAGTAGCAAAATTGGTCCAAAGGAAAACGCCTTATATAAATACTTACTTTTTCGAAAAGACTTCAAAAAACATAAATACTGCTCCTTCACTTGCACTTTCCGATAGGTGCCAAAATAACCACTTGAAAAACAATAAAAGTATAGCTGTCTTCAATTGGACCAATTTTGCTACTGAGCAGTACTTTGTAGTAGATGCCCAATGCAACGCAAAATTTACTGACAGCAGTAAAATATAACCTCAAAATAGTCAACAACAATACTGAGTTTAATCACACATAAACAATAAAAAGTGAGTGAAACAATACTGACAAAAATATGACTCTTCAAAATAACAAACGAACCCGCTAGACATCTATTTTCGTTTTGGGAACTAAATTACCCTACCGTAAATTGTATAGCATAACTACTTGTAATATATTAGACTTATTTATTTATGTATAATTCTTATGATTTATATAGAGACATGTAAACTGCATGACGTTGTCTACATGACTGACTCATTCATTGCTGTGTGGCATTGATGTGTGTGAAACATCACGCCACCCGGTTTATAGTCATGGCTGGGTGTACAATATCTCGATATACTACACTCTTCCCCGCTTAGCCTGAACCCTACATATTCATTCTGTTGACGGGTTTTCGAACTCGAGGCTCCCTTTGGTTTACGTTTAAACCTGGATCCGGTTCGTACTTGATTCTTGGTCTGCCCTTCTTGGGTGTCGGCTGGATTTCCCTTGGATGATTGCCATCTTGTTGTACTTCTTGTTGGAATGCGGTTGGTTCTTCAACTACTCCTTTTGAGTCTTCTGTTGCTTTCTCTAGGTTCGATTCAGATATGATTGGCTCCTCCATTGTGTCAGGCTCTTCTTCATATTCGTTTGCCCCTTCCTGTTCCAGGAGTACTCTTGTAGCTGCTTCGTAGAATTGACCCGATTTGCGCATCTGATCGTCACCTCTTTTCCATCTTAGATTTGGTTGAAAGTCGGGTTTACATATGTATGTCTTTTCCCCCATTACTTCCTCCACAGTTGCTGGTTGCCAACCTGGCTTCATAGGATTCTTATAATCCCGAGCTATCACCCTTTCTCCTTTTGAGAATGTGACCTCTCTGTGTCCTCTGAAATACTGTATTTGCCTTTGGATTCTTTCTGCTGTTTTTGGTATTTTTAGCAAATCTAATCTACTTCTTAAGCTTCTGCCCAAAAATTTGTTCGCTGGTGATTCGCCCGTTGTTAGGTGTGGTGCGTTTCTGTAGGCGAATAAGTACTTGCTGATTAGTTTATTTGCGCTGTCGTGAGCCTTGTTATCTTTTAATGCTTTTTCTAAGCCTTTTTTAAAAGATTTCACTCCGTTCTCAGCTAATCCATTTGTTTGTGGATGGTATGGCGGACCCTTTTTGTGCAAAATTCCGTTCATTTTGCAGAATCTTTCGAATTCTTCTGACACCAGCTGTGCTCCATTATCTGAGATTAGTGTGTCTGGTATACCATATCTTGCGAATATTTCCCTCAGTTTTTCGATCGTATTTGTCGAATCTGTTTTTGTCATGTGGACAATTTCTGGCCATCTGGAGTATGCATCTATCAGTATCAGATACATCTTGCCCCTGTGTGGTCCTAGAAAGTCTATGTGCACCCTTTCGAACACATATTTGCTGTCAGGAAACTTCTTTATTCCTGATTTTTCCGGACTGCTGGATTCTGTCAGACATGCCATGCAACCTTTTGCATAGCCTTCTATGTCCTTGTCCAACTTTGGCCACCAAAAATATTGTCGAGCGATCGCCTTCATTTTGCTGATGCCCATGTGACCTCCGTGTATTTCTTTCAGCAATATTTGCTTGCAGTTCTCCGGTATCATTACTCGGTATCCCCACATTAGCACATTTTTTCTATGAAGATTTCATCCTTTCTTTGTGCGAAAGGCTTAATTGACTCCTCAATTTGACTAGGCCATCCAGTTGTCGTGTATAAAAATACCTTGCTCAGTACTGGATCTTTTCTAGTTTCTCTCGCTAAGTCTTCTGACCTTAGCGGTAGCTGGTCTTCCACCATGAAATGTAGATAGTCCTCTTCCTCTTGAACTAAATCTCTTTTATTTCTGGATAGACGCGATAATGTGTTGGCTGGCTCATTGTTCTTGCCTTTTATGTACTCTATCTGGTAGTCAAATCCACTCATAAACAAAGCCCATCTTTGCAACCTTCCTGCTGCCATCTGTGGTATGCCTTTATGCTCGCCAAAAATCGTTATCAATGGCCTGTGGTCAGTGCATAACTTGAAATGCATACCTGCCAAATATTGGTACAATTTCCGAAAAGCCCAATAAATGGCCAAAGCCTCTTTGTGCAAAATTGCGTAATTACCTTCCGCTTTTGTTAGCGTCCTTGATATGAAGGTAACTGGTCTATCCTCCCCGTTTGGCATTTCGTGCATTAGTACTGCTGCTATGCCCTGGTCGGATGCGTCTGTCACTAGTTTTATCGGATAATCTGGGTTATAGTGTACCAAATTGCTGTCCGATGCTAGTTCTTTCTTAACTTCAATAAATGCCTTTTCTGCATTTCTTGTCCATTGAAATCTTTCTTTGTTTTGTACTTCATAAATCGGCTTCAACATTTTAGCTAATCTCGGTACAAATTTTCCGTAGAATGTCACCAGTCCTGTGAATGCTCTTACATCTGTTATGTTTTCTGGTCTCTTTGCTTCGACCATTGCTGCGATTTTTTCTGGGTCCTTGGACAACCCATTCTTGCTTATGATGTACCCCAGGTATCTGATTTCTTCCTGGAAAAACTGGCACTTTTTGAGGTTAAGCTTTAGTCCAGCTTCCTCTAACCTCTGCAAAACTTCGTTTAAATTTTGCATATGCTCGTTATTATTTCTGCCCGTCACCACTATGTCGTCTCGAAATGCTGCAGTTCCTTTGGCCCCTTGTAATACTTTTTCTACTACCTTGTCGAACTCTGCTGCTGCCGTTTTCGTTCCATAGAGTAATCGGTTGTGCAAATAAGTACCCTTAGGTGTGCTGCATGCGCACAATTTCTTTGATCTGTCAGTCAGCTCTAGCTGATTGTAGGCCGCTGACATATCCAATTTCGTGAACCTTTCTCCACCTCCCAGTTCTGCGAATACTTCTTCCACTTTTGGTGCGGGGTGTTTTACATCTTGCATGTACTTATTGATCGTGACCTTGTAATCGCCACAGATCCTTACTCCACCTCCTTTCTTTAGCACAGGCACCAATGGTGTGCCCCATTCGTTGTGCTTTACCTTGGTGAGTATTCCTTCTTTTTCCAGTTGGTCTAGCTGATCTCCGATTGTCTTCTTGAAAGCAAACGGTGTCGCCCTGGGTTTGCAGAACACCGGTTTCGCATTATCTTGCATCTTTATGTCTATTTTGCCGTATTTATACCTTCCGAACTTGCCGTCGAAAAGTGTCTTGTGCTTGTCGATTATTTCTTGTAGTTTTGGTACTTTTAATCCAACATGGTTGATTTCCACAATCCTGTATCCTAGTGCTTCCATCATGTCTCTACCCAACAATAATCTACAGCCTGTTTTTACGACTATTAATTGACATTTTGCCTTTTTTCTACCTGCCTTTATTTCTACGTAGATCTGACCTTCTGGTGCAATTGCGCTCCCGTCATAGAATCTTAACGTAGTATTCACTGGTTGCAATTTATGCTGTGATAGATGCCTTTTGTATAATTCCTCCGGAATTACCGATCTGCTTGCTCCTGAATCAAGTTCAGCTAGCAATTGCTTGTTTCCTATCTTTATTTGGATTTGCGTCGGTTTGACGTATCCCGCCTTTGTCGCTTGAAAGTGAACCTCTTCGCTCGTCCAGTCGTGGTTTTCTATCTCCACGAAGTGCTGTTTAGCTTGTTCCTTTCCTTTTTTCTGGCATATTTTTCCTAAATGCCCTATTATACCGCAACGGTTGCATTTATAGGATTTAAATTTGCAGTCTGCGGACTCGTGGTTGCTATAACCGCAATGATTGCATTGTTTGCCGCCCTTTGACTCCTTGTTAAATTTCTTTTTATAGCCTTCTTTACCGGCTTTGCTTTGGTTTATGGCTTCACTTTGCTTACTTTTTCTGTCAAAGCTTTAAATGTACGTTAATTTCCTGATGCGATTGTATAAGAACTGCCTCTTTCTTCTTCGCAATTTCGACGATTTGCTCAGACCTCTTTTTATGGTCTTCTTCGCACACGCGATCTAAAATCTTGCCTTTCTTTAGACCCGCTACGAACTTATTCGTAATCATCAAGTCGAGCTGCGCACCCCATTGGCACGTGCTGGCTTTATCTTTCAAGCGTATATACCACTGGCTAATTGACTCATTCTCGCCTTGCTTTAAGTCGAAAAATTCCGTGCGTTCACGGAATACCGATATTGTCTTTGAGAATTGATTTTACAGTATAGCACATAATTCCTCGTATGTTTTTTGCGATGGTAACACTGGGTCGCACAAATTTGCGAGTACTCCATAACCTTTTGTCCCAATGACCGTTATGAGCGTAGCCACCTTTCTACGTGGCTCCAGTATGTTATTTACTATAAAGTATTGTTCTAATCTTTCTTGGTAGTTTTTCCAATCCTCGTGCTCATTATATTCTGCGACACATCCTACTGTGGCTGAATATACTTGCACGTTTTGTATCGGTGCCGGCGTTCCTCCGTTTCCGCCTGTTGCGTTATTCTGTGTTGTGTCCATGTGCGTTCCTCGCTGGTTATTTAACCTCAGCAAATCTTTTTCCATATCCTCTATTACGGCATTTGCCTTGTTTCTTTCCATTCTGACTCTTTCCAGCGTGATTTGGGCCTCTCTAAGCTGTTCTTGTAATTCTCGTGCTTGGGCTTCATCCATCTTGTATGAACCTTTTTTTTTTTTTTTTTGCCTTCGACTTCAATCACAAATTCACTTCTTACGAGATTTCCCGCACTGATTTCACTACACCTTTTAACTTTCTTTTTTCACTTTTTACTTTTTACCTCGTCGCCAATGTAATATATTAGACTTATTTATTTATGTATAATTCTTATGATTTATATAGAGACATGTAAACTGCATGACGGTGTCTACATGACTGACTCATCCATTGCTGTGTGGCATTGATGTGTGTGAAACATCACGCCACCCGGTTTATAGTCATGGCTGGGTGTACAATATCTCGATATACTACACTACTATTGCAATGTACTAATTTGTACGAGGTAGAGTAGATGATGACAGTTAGAACTACTGTTCAGTAGCAAAATTGGTCCAATGAAGATAGCTTATGTAAGTAGTTCGGTATGCTACCACCTTAACGGAGAATGACATTTGTTAAAACTCTCCGAAAGTCTACAAAATTGGGGCGCTTGATAGTTGATTGAGATATACTAAATCAATTGAACTCTCACGTTTGGCTGCAATACGAGTACACAAAAACCGTATATTGGCAAGTATGTATGTAATAGATTATTAGATTGAGGATATTTTTATTACTTAATTTCTGTTTAAATTGAAATCTTGAAAACATACGGAGCGCATAAACGACTGCGAAAATATTTAGAAAAGAACCCCAATGATTTAAAAGCAGTTTAATGAAAGATGAAGCAATTTTACTACTACGTAACGAACACAATGTTGGTTACATTAAATTTAAAATAATGCAAATTATAGACGTATTAAATTATTTAGGCACAACAAGTATATAAAAAGATTTATGACGGCGATTCTGAAAAAATTTAGCAATTTCGCATGTAAAAATGTACAGAATTTATTAGCAACCATTCCACCTAGTTACTAAAGGCGTTTTCCTTTGGAACAATTTTGCTACTACGCGGTAGTTGTAGCTGTCAGCATCTACTCTAACTCGACCAAATGACCACATCGAACGGGGAGTTACGCATACAATTTACGTTAGGTGGATTCTAGTTGCTAAAGTGAAAATAGATAGTTTTGCGGGTTCCTTGGTTATGTTGAAAAGTCATATTTTTGTCAGTATTGTTTATGTGTGAATAAACTCAGTTTTTATTGTTTATGTGTGAGTAAAGTCAGTATTGTTTATGACTGTTTTGAGGTTATGTATCTACTAGTGTTTAGAATTTCGCTTTCCTTTGGTCATCTACCGCGTAGTAGGGAAATGGGTCCAAAGGAAAACGCCTTTAGTTTTATAAATGAAAAATCAGAATAAATAAAAAATTTACCATTTCTAAGAAGTAGTGTTTTATTCAAAATAAACAACTAAATGTACAATATTAATAGATATAATTGGTTACTCATAATAATGTAATTGAAAATGGTTCTAAAATTACAGGCGTTTTCCATTGGACCAAGTTTGCTACTAGTCGGTAGTTGTAGCTGTCATCATCTACCCTTCCTCGAACAAACGGGCACATTGAACTGGGAGTTACGCCATACAATTTACGGTAGGGTATTTTAGTTCCCGAACTGGAAATAGAAGGCTTAGCGGGTTCGTTGGCTATGTTGAAGAGTCATATTTTTGTCAGTATTGTTTATGTGTGAATAAACTCAGTTTTTATTAGGCGAATTCGATTTGACTAATTTTGCTACAGCGCAGTACTTACCAGTAGACTCTCAATAAAATGAACATATCACCGACAGCAGTAAAATACAAACTCACAATAGTCACCAACAATACTGAGTTTATTCACACATAAACAATAAAAACAAAAATATGACGCTTCAACATAAGCAACGAACCCGCTAAGCCACCTATAGTGAGTTCCGAAACTACAATCCCCTTACCCTAAGGGGAGAAGTGCAACTTCTGTTACAATCCTACTGTTTTGTTAGAGGTACTGCAGATGATGACAGCTACTCAACAGTAGCAGTAGCAAAATTAGTCTAATCGAAATCGCCTATTGTTTATGCGTGAGTAAACTCAGTATTGTAGCTGACTATTTTGAGGTTATGTATCTACTAGTGTTTAGAATTTCGCTTTCCTTTGGTCATCTACTAGCAGCTACCGACTAGTAGCAAAATTGGTCCATGGAAAACGCCTTTCATCGTCAATAGCATACTAAACTTTAAAATTGGCCACCACTGATTTACACCTTTTCTGTAATTTGCTTAGGGGTGTGTTTGTACGGATGTTTTGGCTGAAATTTTGTGTAAAGGCGTATTCAGTTCTTCTACAATCTAAGGCCTATCCAGTTGTTCTATAATCCAAACTTAAAGCGACTTTCTGCTCATACATATATACGTCAACTCATTTTTGTAATTGGTCGTAACGTCAATTCATTTTTGTGTATTTCTGTTTATTTTTTTCTTTAATAGAGGATAATTTATTCATAAAATATATAGTTCGGTTTCGGTGAAGTGCGTTCCAGTATTGCTTATTTTAAGAAACATTTTATAGTTTTCGCGTACATGCAATAGTTAGGATTAAAGAATTTTCCAGAACTTGTGATTATTGGTTTATTTATAAAGGTAATTTATATATTGATTTAATAGTCAGTGATAGAAAGAACTAATTTCAACAAAAAGGATCATTCGAAACTGGTTTGGAAAAGAAAAATATATCGGTTAACTCTGTAAAATTGTATGTGTTTAAATTTGTTTCGAAATTTTGAATTCTATAAATTTAATTTACTTAATTTTCATGGTACATTACGTGATAGCATTTCAGTTTGTCATCCTAGATCTGCTAATTATGTCAAAAATTTTCACAGTTATTTTTGTGCTACTTATTGCTTTGAACACAACTGCGACTAGTAATTACTAAGTGATTTAAGCCCCAAACACAATTACAACGAGTAAGGAAACACAATTGCAGCGAGTAAGAAAGCGTCATTTGATTAGTTTATTATTAATATTTTATAAATAATATAATTTTCAAATTCACTTCACCTCATCAACACTTATCTTGTCTTTGATAACAATAGCTGTATTCGTTTGGACCAATTTTGCTACAGCGCTGTAGACTCTCAATAAAATGAACATATCACTTACAGCAGTAAAATACAATCTCACAATAGTCACCAACAATACTGAGATTATTCACGCATAAACAATAAAAACTGAGTTTACGCACACATAAACAATAAAAACAAATATGACATTTCAACATAACCAACGAACCCGCAAATCTATCTATTTTCACTGTAGCAACTACAATCCACCTACCGTACATTGTATGCGTAACTCCAGCTGAAAATTACTGCTCTGTTCGAGGTAAAAGCTGTATTCCATTGGACCAATTTTGCTACAGCGCTGTAGACTCTCAATAAAATGAACATATCACTACAGCAGTAAAATACAATCACACAATAGTCACCAACAATACTGAGTTTATTCACACATAAACAATAAAAACAAAAATACGACATTTCCACATAACCAACGAACCCGCAAATCTATCTATTTTCACTGTAGCAAATACAATCCACCTACCGTACATTGTATGCGTAACTCCAGCGGAAAATTACTGCTCTGTTCGAGGTAAAGTAGATGATGACAGATACACAACTAGTGTAGTAGCAAAATTGGTCCAATGGAATACAGCTAAAGTAGATGGTGACAGATACACAACTAGTGCAGTAGCAAAATTGGTCCAAACGAATACAGCTAATATTAAGGATGACAAAATTAGAAACAAGGTCTAAGTCGAAGAGAAATTCGTTAATGGTCATTTTTAGAAGCGGTTAACTTAACGTCTGCAGCATGTATTGAAGCCACACTAATTGTTAACAAACCGGTTTTCCCTATATGTGGGCTACTGAAGAAATGTTCATTGCGATCTGAACCTTTAAATCGAAAACAAGACTCAATAAAATAGGATATGAAGAAAGATACACCTTAGATGATGTTATATAATGATAGACAATTGAAACCAAAAATGGAAAACAACCCAAAAGCTACTAACCCATTCATACTGCTCGAAAGCAGTTTATAAATTCAGAATCGTAGTCTTATAAATGAACGATATATATAATTTTTTAAGGCACTTACATATAAAAAAATGGTACATTAATAGGTGCAATTTTTTACTGTGTGAAAGTATACACCCAATAAAAACCCCATCGGACAGTGACCGTTATTAACACGTCAATCTGATCACAACCAATCGTCTGATTAAATTCAATGTTGCGCAAGATTTTTTAAGTTTTTAAGAACTTAGAACATTCTAAATCTAATAATTAGGTGAATGATAGGAAATTACGATCTTTATTCAAATACTATATACGTATATAATTAGTTTTTACCGATAATTCATCTGAAATACAGAATTTGCAAATCTTTAATTTTCGCATACCTAAACCACTTTTAAACTGAACACTTTATTTGCTATAATTTATTAACATATTTAATTATAAATTTATTATTCACATTATTATTACATTTTTCACTCCACTATTTATAATAGTTTCACTTTGAAAACGACTAAAAAGACAATATCCAAAAATTGAACCCGCACGTTTCGACTGTTTACATTCGATATGTCAAAACTACGAATTGATGGAAAAATAAACTCCGCGTAACAAAAATGTGGGCTTAGTTCGATAAGAAGAAAAATAGATGGCAGGAACCGCAGCTAAACAAGATTTTTATTTATTTTTGAGTTCATTATTCTTCGTTGTTTGTAGTCCAAAGTATTTGTATTGAACTTTAATAATTTGTTAAAGTAAAATTATGCCTTTTTCATTTTATTTATTTCATTGTATATTATTTATTGAAACAGAATTTTTAAAGTAGTTATTTAAAATATGAACTGTAAGTTGTTTGATTATATGAAAGCAATTATGTGCACAATAAGAAGTTAATCGTATACAACATTAAAGGAAATGCTTTAAAAGTAAATTACAAGATGAACAATTTAATGTACTTAAAAAATTAATAACTATAATTCTAAAAAAAAAAACAATATTATTTAGTAAATGCATTACAAAATGGTCCATTCCAAAAATGCAAAATTAATGGTAATTTAAATAGGCATGTGCAATACGCAGTATTCTATTTTAAAATATTATTTATGTATTTATTTCAATATATATTATTTATTAAAACATAATTATAAAGTGCGGAAGAGTATATAAAAATAAAAATTGCAAGTTATTTGATTATATCAAAACAATTATGTGCACAAATTTAAATTAATTTCGAAAATGCAAAATGAATTAAATGAGAAAATGTGATATTATGTTTATGTTGAATCAAACCACACCGCAACTTAGTAAATATAAATTTTAATCTTAAACAAGCATAAGTACATACAAAAACCTTAATTATAATATGAATGTGTGCTTGTGAATGGAATTGTTTTTAAATAGGTATTGTATACAAAATTAAAACAAATGCTTTAAAACAAAAATAGAAAATGAAAAATGTACTTAAATAATTAATAACACATATTCTAAAAAAAATGAAAACAATATTATATAGTAAATGCATTAGAAAATGGTCTAATAGAGCAAGCAAAAGCACAGATGCAATAAAATTATTTAAATAATAAGCTTAATATACTTTATTTATTTTAACGCAATCAAAACAACAATGGAAAACAGAGTGAAAAATTATAGAATTTTGGGTGGGGGGGAGTGTCGAATTTAAAATAAATGATTGCGTTAATATGAATAAAATAAATTCTCAGTTGCAAGCATATTTGTATTCCATACATACGCAAGGGATAAGAAAATGAATCCGAAACAATAACAAATAAGATGTATGAGCACTCATACAATGTTTAAAAAAGTAATTAGGTTTGCATTTAGAAGAAAAAATGAAAGTGAGATGGGACGAAGAAATATATAATATGAATGCAATATATTCGGAGGAAGCTACTGTAGAATATTACTGATAAGGAAAGAAGATACAAAAATTGAGCATGAATATTTTACGCGTGTTTAAATAAAACTAATCTATTATAAAAACTACGATCAGAAGGTTTGTCGACACATGAACGTGAAATATAGTACCACCGGATGCGTAAGTACTGTTAAATTATTGAATTAATTAAATGATTAAAGTGGCCACTATTGATAAAATGAGAAATAGTATTCTCGAATAAGGAAGCTTCTACAAATTGATCCCTAACTTTGATAGCGATTTTATTGTAAGTTACTTTATTTAAAATCGAACTATCCTGACCACATTCCGCCACCTGCTGTCGGATTTGTTTTCCAGCACTTCGGCAAATTTTCACAACACTTGTAGAAGGGTACTTTAAGAAGCCTAAGGACTTGTACGCTATCAAACTACTTGATGTGAATTCCCTTCTAAAGTTGAAAGACAATCTTCGCAATGCAAAGACTTGCCTAGCTTAAAAACAATAAAGTCGGATATGTATTCGACCACTTTTTCACTATATTCATTATTTGCAGATGGGTTAAATAAATAAACATGGTTACTTAAAATATTTTCGCTCAATAATTCGAATCCACGTTCTTTATCAGCAATATTCGAAGTATTTTCTAACATTGCCAATCTGCTCGAGGTAGCATTAATTGCTTTCACAAAATTGGCTGAGTAATTTAAAATACTAATATGTTCGAGAGGGATGCAGTTCCCGAAAGCACCATCCCGTATTTGGCAATGCACTAGAATTTGAGAATATGCGGATTTAAATTGTCTTACGCTAGGATTATTATTATAACCAAGGCGAGACCGAATGGTGGAGAAGAACAATTCTTAATGGTCTTGACTGAACTTATATAAGGGAACGTATTTTAAGAAATAGCCATTTAGGACTCTAGAATGTATTAGCCGCAAATTTTTCAGGCACACAATTAAGCCAATAAAACCCAACTTTCTGCGATGATCTACGACTAATGTAGTCAATGGCATGCGTGGCGAATTCAAATATTTCACTATAATTTCGCAGAGAAAGAACTCCTTTGTACCCAAAAGCAGAACAGGCAAATCTATTCAGACATTCATACCTCTGTAACTGTACATTCTTTACCTAAAAGAAGAGGTAAAGAATGTACAGTTACTAGGGTGAAAAATGTACTTAAACCAAAGATAAATGAGATAAATGAAAAAATATATATGATAAAGTTTTGGAAAAAGTTAATATGCAGATGGTATGAAGAAGAATTTGGAGAAAAAAAACAGGGTTAGTTTTTTAGACTTAAATATCGACAGTACGACTAAGTAAGTGAATATTTTGAGGATGATAATAAAATTGAAAGAAGTTCGGAGGATAAAGAGATAAACCTTGAAGAAAAAGTGTTAATCGAATACTGCACGAAATTTGGTATATGTACAATGAACGGATAATTGATAGGAGATGGAAAAGGAGCATATACATATATCGAAAATGGAAAGACTGTCAAGAATAGGACGAAATATAATATATTAAGATTAAAAGTGAAATTGGATGTGACCATCGCCCAAAAAGAAATGGATGAAAAAGCAAAGACGGCAAAATGCTGGAAGGGAAATTATAACAATAAGAAGTAATGAGTAAAGGAAGTATGCTATATAAAGAAAAGCTGAGAAAGATCGATCAAGAAATAATGGATTGGAATGACCTTAAAAATAAAGTGAAGGAAGTAGTAATCGTAGAGGAGATCAAGACAAGTCTGGGTAAAAAGAACGAAAATTGCTGGAACTATGAATGTTGTAAAAGGAAATAAGAATAGAAAGTATGGATGGAGCATTTCCGAAAGTTGTTAAATGGATCACAGAAGTATCAAATATTATAGTTGGAAGAAGTAAAGGAGATTAGTGGAAAGGAAATAGAGACATCGATAAGAAATCTAGGAATAAGAACGGGATATAAAATATATACGAGTGCGTTGAAGCATAAACATGTGGAAGAGTTGAAGGAAAAGCGAATACTTAATGAAACGTAGATGAAATTTAGAACTGGAAGAAGTACTAAAGATGCGATATATATATTGAAGAACTGCAAATAGTATGTCTTGGATAAGAAACAAGAAGTCTTTGCATTTTTTGTAGATTTGAAAGCAGGGTTTGATAATGTAGACAGAAGAGAGCTAGGATGCGGTAGAAGGAAGATCGGTACATCGTAGATGTTATGGAGTTGAATTATGAAAATATATGCAGAAGCCAAGTATATAGTCAAAATTGGATAACATTAAATTGGAGAAATGTGGCTTAAAAAGGGAGTTAGAAGGAGTATTAAATGTATACATAACTGATCTAGAACAGGAGATGAAAGTTAATAAAGGTGTTATTGTGGTGGAAAGGAAGAAGATATGGACCATCGCATAGGCTGACGATATTGTACAATTGGCGACTGAAGAAATTACATTACGAGAAATGCTAACATAAAAGCAAACTTACTTAAATAAAAGTTGGATTTAAATGTGGCAAAAATAAAGAATTATATTTGGGGAAAATAGAAATACGACGAAAAAGGTAAAATATAAAGAATGGAGGTGAAAAAAACGAAAAATCGAAGTAGTAAAAAGTTTTAATCATTTTGGGTATCGAATAACGAATAATAAAGCATGAAGAGCGCATAAAAAATCAGGCAGCAAAAGCACGAGCATTAATAGGAGAGGTATGAACTACTGATAAATGCCTAAACAAAACAGATTGGGTTAGGAAAAAGTACATGTTTTTATGCACTTTTTTCTTAGGCAATCTGTTTTTTTTATGCATTTATCAATAAGTAAAAATTGTAGCATGCTATGGAGTGGATATTTGAGGCTGGAAAGAATATGAATATGTAAAGGGACTACCGAAAATGTATGGTGCTTTGGATTGTAAAGAATTATCTGATCAGAAGAGAATTCAAATGTGGGAAACTCCAGATTATCTGATCAGAAGAGGATTCAAATGTGGGAAATTGAGTGAAGAAGCCAGTAAAAAAGAACGAAATATGAATGAAAATTAAGAAAATTGAGAGGAAAGGAGAGGATATAAGGAAAAAGCTGTGGAGAAAAAAGACTCTGAAGATAGGAAAGGAGAACAGTTATGATAAGGAAAGTAGGGGAGTATTAACAAGCATTTGAACTGAGAGTAGAAGTATTGTTAAGAGTTTAATGAAGCATATTTTAACTATATAGAAAATGAAGAGAAATTTCAAAAACACAACGAAGAATATGTGAAAAGTAGTGAAGAATCTAGGTATACGAAAGAATTGTGGAATTAATTCAGAAAAGAGGTGCCTTTGTGCGGTAGAGACAGAAGAGAAATGATATGTATGACAAGATTCAGACTGGGTGGGTGAAACGAATGCATGCATATAATGGTTGACAGAGAAGAACAAAAAGTGCGGAATATGTGGAATGAAAAGAAGAAAATCCTTATTTAAGGATTTTAGATTTTCAATTTGACAGTTAACATTGTTTTCAACAAAGATGATTCTGTAGCTTGGTATTCGCGAACTGATGGTAGGACCACAATTTCAGCAACTACAATTGCTGTCATAGATTGACGAATTTCGCCCGAATCAACAATTTAAATACAATTGCAATAAAATTTATTAATTATAAATGTTGTTTCATTAAATTTTTTGTTATGTTAAGTAAGTATGTTCACTTACTTTACACAATCCTGCCACAAAACAAAACCCTCAAATATGTGGCTGCACTTCAACGACAACGACCAAATTAAAACCATATGTAATTCGGCCATAAAACAGTTTGCAGGTGTCCGCCGTCGGAATTGTGTGCTCAAATAAAATTGAACCTTTCTTAATCCATCCAAAAAATGTTTTTGCAATTCGCGTGGGTATTTTAGTCGCCTTTCCGCGTTCTCCAAAATTTTACTTCTTGTAACTGGCAACGTGATTTTGCCTCAGGTTCAGATCTAAAAATTAACATTTCTTTACTAACACACATACAGGTTAACCAGTTTGTTGCAAATCATTGTGAATGCGGTCTATGCCCCGATGTTCATATACTCACTCCGTCTAAAGTACCCAGTTTATTATTTAAATGTTCTTTCTAAGTAATATTTGTGGTTCGTAAAGCTTCTAACATAATTGCCACTGAATTTTATTTGATAATATAATTATTTTTATAATACGCTTGAATCTACGAGTAGATTGAATATATGCATGTACCTTGCCTTTAATTGCAATTTCAACAATGCTGCTACTTAAGAAGACATTAAGAATGTAAAAATCTCTTGGCCATACCACGAACACCACAATATTAGAATTTAGATTTAATTGGTGAGTGAACTGTATCACTCGCTTTAATTAATCAGGGCTTAGAAACTGACAAATTTCTATACGCGCTTACCACAAACTCCACGCTCGAATTAGTTTTCGTGGGTGTGTGTAGAAAAGGTTTAATAGAGCAATTATTGCTATTAACCTAAATACTCGAGAAGGCACATTGACAATAATTTTGGTGTATAACATATGATGTAAAATAATACAAATATAATTTAATAGAAAACAAGGCTTGCTTTCGAACATATTTCTCAGTTCAAAAAAATTAGCAAAGTGGAATAATTGGTAATGGGTAGTACTTAAGCACGCTACTGTTAAATTTGAGGTTAATTCGTATTCTATGATTTTAAGTAGATTTATTACTCAATTAATTTCAATAATGGAGCATTCAATAATTTTATGATTTTAATACAATATTTTGTTAATTTAACTTATGATTTATGTAGTATATTTTATTTAGTTTTATAATTCGATATCAATAGAGAGTTATGCATTATACAATATATTTTTAAGTTGCATTGTCTATATTATTTCGAAGAAACAATAATATGTTAATAAAACGTCAATCACTTTAGCTTGATGCTTTCATTATAATGGCATTGACGAAATGCTCATAGAACTTCAAGCTAACACAAATTTTTGATACATGGTAATGCTACGCAACCTTATATCTACTATACAGTATAATCCAAATATGTACGAGCTTTCGATTTTAATGTAAGTTCAATATCAATGGGTTGCAATGTGCTGATGGTTTTGGAAAGAAATCGACGGAACCAACGAAAAACAAAACAATTGATTTAATGAATATATTATTCACAAAAAGAAACAGCAAACCGCACTTTTCAACCAACTAAAATTAACTACACAGATTTGTTAAATTCACAAATAATTACATATGAGTCAAACCCGTTCAAGGCGTAAAGTCAGCAATAATAGCGCTAGTTTTTTCTCATACGAACACTGAAATCATTGAAAATTGATGTATGTTATTAAAATATGACTCAAAATTTTATTGAGTATTCAAAACGATTGTAACACGTGTGTTGCTGACATTGCGTATTGATGCCGGATGAGCACAACACTCCTCCACATTCCATGAAGTATAGAGCATACTCCAAGTCAATATTTTGCATGTTCATTTTAAATTGAAATTCTAAATGTACAGTTCAATATTGTAGTGAGTTCCTTCGCAATTTATATCAAGTATCAACGGATTTTGTACATGATACAACTAGTGGCTACTTGGCTCCGCCCTTATGAGCACTTCCGCCGTGGCTGCTGTTGCATCATATTTGTAACTTTCTTCTGATGTTTTAAATACAGTCCGAGTTAGTACTCGTAAGAATCAGTCCATTATTTTTACAAATTCGAATAGTTGATGAAGCGTTATGCACTATTTTTACGCAATGCGATTACTCCTCATATGAAAGCATTGTGAACAATTAACTCATGGTTCGTTGATCCAGCAATTTATTTATGCGTTATTTGTAACAGGGTTAGTTTTAGACTTAAATATCGACAGTCCAACCAGTTATAAATTGTTAATTAACGTGACCTGTTTGTCCCAACCTCAAGATCAAGAGTCGCCTACAACTATAGGGATTGAGATACGCTCAATCAACACACCACCATTCCTGGCAGTTAGCAGTAAGTAATCAGTTACAAGCCGACTACTCCACCTGCTGTTGGCGAGGACTATCTAAACCTCTACTGTCTTTAGCAGTGACAGTGCCCGAGATAATTGCAAGATGGAATTTGCCAGTTACCTCCTAGCTGCGGTCCGGAGACCATACCCGTGACATGGACATAACCATAGCCAGCACGTTGCTGCCAAATGGCGCCTCAATCGGGCACAGTGTATTCTACTGTGGGGCCCCCGATTTTTGTTTTAAGCGTACTTTGGTTTTTACTCTGCTCATTGAGCTACGGTCAGGAATCTTGTAAATTCCTAAGCACCGCTAGGCCAGCTCAGGTACGCGGGTTCGCCAAGACCCGAAAGTACAACCGGAATCGACCTTGATCTTTCAACCGGTTGTAGCCACCCTGCGTGTCATTCACATAATCATTCACGCACCATTCTCTTCTCTCAAACAGCGCCACGGCAAATCTATTCAGACATTCATACCTCTCTCTCACACCCAACACACCACTCACATCCATACCTTCACCATTCACTACGATCCCACACGCCTCCAAGTCGCGCAAGTCCCCGTACAGGCCACACTCCACGAGAAGGTGCTTAACACTATCCTCCGCTACTCCGTAAGGGCATCTAGCCTCCGCGGCCAAATCACGCCTGTACAGGAACCCATTCATACTGCCGTGCCCCGTGCGCAAATACCCAAGGAACAGACCAAACTCAAATTCATACGCAGATGCAAAGCACACATTCGGAATTAACATGTGCGTCCATCTGCCATTATCTCATACATTTTGTTCAGGACCAGTATACGCTGATGGCGCGGACTTAGATCCTGAACCTCATCATTCCTAACCGACCTTCTGAGTACATACACTTCCTTCTCAGCTTCCACCGTTATGCCTCTCATGTTCTTCTCTTGAAGCTGCTGCACCAGCTCGGCGTTTTCAACCGCAACCGGCACAGCGTGGATGAAGAGCTTCGGCCTCGCCCTCTTTGGCGCACTTGTTACCAAACCAGCCTTGGCCAAATCAGCTGATTCGGCAACTCGGCGCAATTCACCGCTGCTGCAAACCTCCACCGCAACACCCTCTTTCAACCGCCGTACAGCACGGACGCGTACGTACGCCAGCGACTTTCCCGCCTCCAACACTCTCTTGACCTCTTCCGCCGGCACACCCGCTGCAGTGGCTTTCACCACCAGCGCGAAAGTTTGTGCCGGTGGAGGCGGTTAAGGTACCAGCTTCCTCGGCCTTGGGATAGGCCGTGGCACAATCCAGGGATTTGCTGGTACGGCAGCTGGTGCAGTGGCGGGAACAAGCAAGAAACGATAAAAAATAATGTAATAATGTCATTCAATTCCTGAAGGACAACTACGTATGGAGTATATTGCCAACTGCAATAGCTGTTGAAAGAATAAAATCATCAAGCATCTAAAAGAAGCTTTGGTTATAATCTAAAATACGATATTGTAGTTTGGAACCGTTTCAATAGATAATATGTGATAGTTAAGACTTTTGTAAGGCTATAGATAATTCTCATCAAGCACTTCTAGCTCACTAGGTATTTCGAAGCATGCCATTGGAAGCAAAATTAGTCTACTCATAGCAAAGATAACATCGCAGAAGTCCATGCTAAAGTATGGGTCTTTCAAAACATGCTAAATGGAAAAAGGGACGGAATTTAATAATTCACTACTTAGAAATCTATGTAACATACTAGAAATTAAGTACATAGCATCAATATTCTTCAATAGTAGGAAACCACAGTGTACCAAATAAATAATTACTAGTGTTGACAAAAGACGACAACTGGAGCGAGTGGATACCGTACTAAATTTTCGTTTACAATACCACTCACACGCCGAAACGTAATATATACCGTTTGAATTATTGTATTATTGGGGAAAACAAGATCAATTCCACCAATCATCGCCATATTGGAACCGGCCATTGTCAAACATTGACTACTTTGTTTAAGGGCTCCAACTAAAACTAAAAACCATATAGCAATAGCAAGAATACGTCTAATTCATAGAAAATTTTACCGAAATGAATATAAAGACATAAACATGAACCCAGCTACACTACATATTAACAATATAGTTTATCGGAAGCGGGGCAACCTCAAAAAGAATAAATGTTCACACAAATGCCTTTACAAGATAATAAAAAGGGATATTGTTAGCTTAATAATAAAAATTCACCTTAAAAATTTAAACCTAATTAAAAAATAATGCCAAATTAATTTAAATGATACTAGTAAAACTAATTAAAACATGAAGTTAATGCGAAAAAACGCGTGATATGTGTATATATATGTTTAAAAAAACTTACTTAAAATATTAGATTTGAGCGTCAGTATCAAATGTAGTTTTAGGTGTACTACTTTTCATAATTAAAATTTTGAATTTGAATAAAGAAATTGTTGGGTTTACTTAGCTGTACTTTCGTAATAAAATTAATTGGCTTAATATGTTCGCACAATTTTAAAATTCGGGTTTAGCGGTATCTACACAGAAAAATTTGTATACCATTTATATGTTTAACTTTGGTTGCCTAAAGTATGTAAAATTATTAATTTACTTGGGAAAAAAGTAAATATCAGGTAGATTTAATGTAGTAAAAAAGTACTGTGTATAAACAATGTGATTTTTGTTACTTCAGTCGGATATTTTAATAAAAAGGAAGGGAAATTATTGGACAGGATTATTCATTATCAATCGAGTCAAGTAGTTAGCTATCAACCAATTATATACATTTTCGAGTTTGAACTGAAGGGAAAGGGGTTTTTAATGCAAGTTCTTGGGGTTCTCAACAGAGGCCAGAAGTTAGACAAACAAAACTTTTGAAATTCTCAAGAATGATTCGCCCTTGAATCCACTTTCTAAAGATGAACGAAGAAGAATAGGGCAGAGGTCTCTAAGCCTCATGATGAATATATGAAGTACGAGGTCTGTTCTAAAAGTATCGCAAATTTTGAATTTCAGCAGGTTACGTATTTTCGATTTTTTGTGGCGTTATGTTGGTACTCATGTCTCTCACTTATGCCGACAAGTTCGGCCATTTTGAATGTTCAATTAATTTTTGACAGCTGCTTTGCTTGCACGTGTTTTGGCTCGTTTTCGATTTTTGCCCATTCCAAAAAATGAATCAAAAAATCTGTATCAAATTTTGTGCGAAAAACCAAATTAATTGCGCGGACGCATTTCGAATGTTGACTGTGTCATATGGTGAAACTACCTTGGACCGAAGCAACGTTTATAGGTAGTACAAAATGTTCTCAGAGGGCCGAGAAGATGTGAACGACGAAAAGCGTGCCGGACGCCCGAGCACATCAACAACAGACGAAAACATTGATGAAGTGAAGAAAATAGTATTGGCCAATCGTCGAATCACCGTTAGAGAAGTTGCTGATGACTTAAACATATGGATTGGCTCGTGGCATTCGATTTTTACCAATGATTTGAGCGTGAGGCGGGTCGCCGCGAAATTCGTACTAACATTGCTCAATTTCGATCAAAAACAGCATCGCATTAACATTGCTAATGAGCTGTTTGACTCTGTAAACAACCGCCCAAATTTGCTCCAGAGGGTCATAACTGATGACGAATCATGGGTTTATGGTTAAAGCTCAATCATCCCAATGGAAGCGCGCCAAGTTCGTCGAATGTGAAGGTTTTGCTTACAGTTTTCTTCGATTGCAGGGTCGTGGTGCATTATGAGTTCTTGCCACAGGGTAGAACGGTCAATAAGGAATATTACCTGAAAGTTATGCGCAAATTGCGCAAAGTAATGCCCGAACGTAGAGTGCTGTCGCAACTGCCATCTGCGGGGTCTTCCGGGTACGCACTCCGTCATGTCGGAGTATTGCCCGGTGTATATAAGGTTGTGTGAAAAAGAGCGAATGAGGATTATTGCCTAAAATGATTAGGTACATCCAATTGAATGCGAATGCGTCTGCTGCGGTTATGAATGAGTTGAGTGTGTATATGTGTGAGAATGGGGTGGATGTAGCACTGATCCAGGAACCATATTCTTAAGGTGGGTCGGTGTGCGGATTGGGAAGATCCGCCAGGACGTTCACCAGTGCCGGGATCGGGGGTAAGATTGACTCGGCCGTCTCTGTCGTTGGAGTGGGCATGGACGTGGTGAGAGTTGATGAGTGTTGCATTGAGATAGGTGTGTGTGTTTATGTGAAGAAGGGTGAGGTAGAGCTTTATGCTGTGTCGGTGTATTGCAGGTTTGGCTCTGAAATAGAGCCGTACCTGCGGTATCTCGATACAGTGTTGGCTAAGTGTGGACGTTCGCCTGTGCTGATCGGTATGGATGCGAATGCTGTTTCTCCTTTCTGGTATAGCAAGAGGGGAGACACTGATCAGACGAGTTGTGTGAGGGGCAGGCAACTCGAAGAGTGGATTATGGCCAGTGGTATGAATGTACTGAATGTACCGAGTGAATGGTATACCTTCAGCGGACCGAATGGGCATAGTGACATTGATGTCACACTGTGCAATCGTACTGCTGACTGTTACGAGTATGAGTGGAAAATATTGCCTGAGAGAGGGGGTGAGCGGTCACAACCTCATTGAATTGGTGGTGACTGCGCCAATGGGTGGCCATCGTGAAGGTTCCGCAAGTGGTAAGCGGTGGCATACCGGTGGGGTGGACTGGATGGTCTACGGGGAAGAGGTCGCGGCTGAGATTTGTGACTTGGTTACGTTTCAGTCGATGCGGTTGGAGGAGAAGGTGGTCAAACTAAGCAGATGCGTGAATGCGGTGAATGACAGGTTTTTGCTTAAAAGAGTAGAGGGGAATAGGAAATCGGCGCCATGGTGGAACCGTGCACTTGGTGTGGAAAGAAGAAAAGTTGGTAGATTGCGTAGAATCTACCAGCGATGTAGGCGCCGTGGTGCAGATGCGCACACTGAAGGTGTAACCTTCAGGGCGGCCAGAGCGGAGTACGTGGCGAATATTAGACTCGCCAAGGAAAAGCACTGGCAGCGGTATGTGTGTGAATGTGGAAACTCGGACGTATGGGGTCCGGTGTATCGATTGTGTATGCGCAAAGGTTCTCGTTATGATATTTCAAGTATCAGAGTGAATGATGAATATACGAACAATTGGGAGGACAGTGTGAATGCACTGATGAATGATTTCTTTCCTGGGATTGTGAGTCAAGAATAAGTGAATGTAAGCAAGAGATACCCCCTGCCCTTTGAATGGGATGAAATTGATGAGTCTGTTTGGCGCACGAGAGTGAGAAGTGCCCCAGGACTAGATGGTGTGACTGGTCGGACTGTTCCCGCACATGTGAGTAGCCTTTACGGTGAATGCTTGGAGAGTGGTGTGTTTCCGCGTGAATGGAAAGTAGGAGATGTGGTCATCCTTCCCAAGTCTCCGGACGGGATACGGACTGACCCATCTTCCTACAGGCCGATATGTCTACTGCCAGTATTCGGCAAGGTCCTCGAGCGAATGATGGTACACCGGTTGAATGTGAAGTTGGCAGAGTTCAATGTATCCGGCTCTCAGTATGGATTTACGAAAGGTTAATCGACTGAGGATGCCTGGATGCATGTGAGGCATTATGTGGATGAAAGTGTGGGTAAATACGTATGTGGTGTGTTTGTTGATTTCAAGAATGCGTTCGGCTGCCTGCGATGGGACCGCATCATTGAGCGACTAGTGGATGTTTCATGCGAGGAGTCTCCACTATGGCGGAGTTACTTCCATGAACGGTATGCGGTAGTGTGCGGAAATAATGGGAGGGTTGTTCGCCAGATGGTGCGTGACTGTCCACAGGGTTCTGTGGCCGGCCCCACTGTCTGGAATATGATGATGAATGGCCTCTTGGTGCAGCCGGATGTGTTGTGGTTGCATATGCGGACGATCTTCTGCTCTTGATTGAGGGGCGGAGTACATGCGTACGGTTTGTGAATGGGGAGAAAGAATGGGTGTGAGGGTTTCCGAAATGAAAATTGTGTGTATGTTGTTGAAGGGTTTTTTGGCGGTCAGTAGGCCGCCCAATATTCGTTTGGAGACGGCTGGGGTCCGATACGCGCGGGAAGTGAAGTACCTTGGACTGAAGGCTGGGGAGAGGCTAAATTTTCGGCCTCACAACGTCTGAGGGGGCGCGTGGCCAGTTTGACGCATGCTGGTGCGAGTGCTTCGCAAGGAATGGGGGCTTCGGGCCAGAACGGTGAGAATCCTGTACATAAGTATGTTCGTTCCATGTGCGATGTATGCGTCTTGTGTGTGGGCTGGTACTATGCGCCACCAGTATGCGAGTGTGTCCATAAACTCAGTGCAGCGTATGGTATTGTATGCATGTTTGAATGTGTGTAGGACCGTTTCAACTGAGTCGATGCAGGTTCTTATGGGAGAAATTCCATGGGACCTGGAGGTGCTGCGTGGAAGTATCCACTACCGTCTGCAGCGGGGCATACCGCTTACCGGTTGTTCGGTTAGGAATGAGGGGGTCCAGGATCTTAGTCCGCGCCATCAGCGTATACTGGTCCTGAACAAAATGTATGAGATATGGCAGCAACGATGGGATGAGAGTGTGAATGTCAGATGGACGCACATGTTCATTCCGAATGTGTGCTTTGCATCTGCGTATGGATTTGAGTTTGGTCTGTCCCTTGGGTATTTGCTCACGGGGCACGGCAGTATGAATGGGTTCTTATATAGGCGTGGATTGGCCACGGAGGCTAGATGTCCTTGTAGGGCGGCGGAGGAGAGTGCCAAGAACCTTCTCATTGAGTGTGACCTGTATGGGGATTTGCGTGGCCTAGGTGTATGTGGAATCATCGCGAATGAGGAGGGTGTGGATGTGAGTGGTGTTTTGGGTGTGAAAGAGAGATATGAATACTTGAATGCGTTTGCCGTGTCACTGTTTGAGAGACGAATGAGAATGGTGCGTGAATGAGTGAGTGAATGACACGCAGGGTTACTACAACAGGGTGAAAGACCAAGGTCGATTCCGGTTGTGCCTTCGGGTCTTGGCGAACTCGCGTATCTGAGCTGGCTTAGCGGTGCCTAGGAATTTCCAAGATTCCTTACCGTAACTCTACGAGCGGAGTACAATCCTAAGTTCTCTTAATACAAAAATGGGTACCACGGGGAATGGGAGCCCCACAGTAGAATATACTGTGCTCGATCGAGGTGAGGCGCCATTTGGCAGCTACGAGGTGGTTGTGGTTAATACCCATGTCGCGGGTACGGTCTTCTGATCGCAAGTGGGATGTAACTGGCAATGCATTGCACTTATCTCGTGCACTGTCACTGCTTATGACAGTAGAGGTTTAGATATTCCTCTCCACGAGCAGGTGGAGAGTCAGCTTGTAACTGATTCTATCTGTTAACTGCCAGTAATGTTGGTGCGTTGATTGAGCGTATCTCGATTCCTATAGTCGTATGCGACTCGTGGTCTAATGCATTGGCAACAAAATCACGTTAAATAATAACCTATAACTGTCCGCGACGACCCGAATTTGCTCCTGAGGGTCATAGCTGGTGACGAATTATGGGTTTATGGTTTAGACGTGGATACTTAAGCTCAATCATCCTAATGGAAGCTGCCGCACAAGCCAAGACTGACAAGAGCGCGCCAAGTTCGGTCGAATGTGAAGGTTTTGCTTACAGTTTACTTTGATTGCAGTAGCGTGGTGCATCATGAGTTCTTACCATAGGGTAGAACGGTCAATAAGGAATATAACCTGCAAGTTATGCACAAGTTGCGCGAAGCAATCCGCCAGCAACACCCTGATTTGTGGAAGAACAAAAATTGGCTTTTGTACCATGATAACGCCTTTGCTCAGGCATCGTTGCTTGTGCGCGAATTTTTGGCCAAAAACAACACACTAATTATGCCGCAGCCATCGTATTCCCCAGATCTGGCCCCCTGTGACTTTTTATTGTTCCCGAAACTGAAGAGCCCCATGGAAGGACGACGCTACGCTACGATTGAGGAGATAAATACGGCATCGAAGGAGTAGCTGAATTTTTGAAGTTTTCGAGGATTGCAAAAAACGTTGGAACAAGTGTATAATATCTGGTGGGGATTACTTTGAATGGGACAAAATATATATTCATGAAAAAAAAAATTTTTTTGTTGAAAAAACACAAAATTCACTATACTTTTTGAACAAACCTCGTATGTTATGCCGCATGAAAATTATATAACAATATAGTCTTCTCGACAAATAAGCTAATAACCACACTTTCGCAAATCTCACGATTATTCGACAATTAAATCAATTCAAGCATATTTTCGTTACACAGTGGTCACCATTATTTTATATTATAAGAAAACGCGGACCACTTAGAAGTCAAAGTGCGGATTCATATCAGCCATAACATTGTGCCCCAATCTTTTTATGTTAATTTTAAAAGGAAGACCAATGAGGAATCAAAATACAGAAACCATAACATCTGGTCCCCACGTTTGGCGCAGTATACAAACTTTTTCTGAATGGTGGACTAGTAGGAGGAATGTAAAATAAAAGGAATGAACGTGAAGTTCAAGGGCAGTACGGCCAATTTGTACCTTACTGAAAGAACACCTAGGCACCGCTATGACATATTTATTGCTACAATTTCGAAGATGATGGAAGGTTTTGTAGGTTCGAAGTGAGGTGTCCTCATATCCACATAACAAGAAAAATCCTGCCAGAAGACGTAAAATTTATCCTTCGTATGTAAGATGGACATTTACAAAACCTTGATGCTGTTGAACAACTTCCACAGTCAATAGAAACATTAGTAGCACACGCTATGATGTACAAACATAAAAATCATTTTTTTGTATTCAAAACAGGCGCTTGTAGTAAAATTGGATAATTTCCACTTGTATATTTGCTTAAGCGAAAGTAAACATATATGTTTACTAATAACGACAGGCTGATATCAACACATTCAATCTACAATAATTACAGTCAACACACACGTTGACGATTATTAATAAAAATTTTACTACACCCACACTTGAAATATGAATCACCTTCAAGAAGATATTGTTTCTATCTGTTCTCACATGGTACCAGTGCACGCGTCTATAGAAAAACTGATAATAAGTGAATTTCTGCCGTCTGATTTAACTCAGAAAAAAGGCTTCTGGTTTCAAGTGAGACATTTAGGATAGTACTCTTTATGGTAACCACGTTAAAAAGTTATGAATTACAATTTTAATCAAATGATAAATCTCCACATAACTTATGGATAAGTGCAATTTGTATACTTATCATTTGTGGGACAATTTATGTGTATCGCTATGCACTTTTGCTTATATACATTTCTGAATTATGTACAAGGGATACTTTAGTGTTAAGCAGTTATTATGAATACTCTAGATTTTCTGGAGACAAGCTCAGTTACGATCAGAATTTGATCACGATAATGTTAAATCAAACATTTTCATAAAGTAACCAAGATATAACGATTTATAAATCATCTTTTATTGGTATGTATTTGGAAGATCGGCCTAGTAACACAACCTACGAGTTTTTCTTTTAGAGCCCAGCTTTGGACTTGTACAATCACCGTCATGGACACCAAACGCAATTTGAGTCTGGCTTGAGCGGTGATATCATCATTGCCACAACTACATTAGTTTCCGGGTAAAATTAAATTTCTTTAAAAATTGTATATAGAAAAATCATCGATAAGGACATACTTATTACATGGCGATCCTGTCGGCTACGAAGCTGAAGACGATCACCATTGACGAATACAGGCGTAAAAAATAAAAAGAAGACCAGCGTCAAAAAGACTTTAAAAATCCAAAGACTGGACCAAAGCCACTCAACAGAGAAGATATACATTTTCAATCAGCAACTGAAAATAAGCCGTCAAATCAACAGAAGAAAAAGGCTAGAGCCTGTGTAGCCGTCCGCCACAGAAGACAAATAACCTAGCTACATAGGATCATTGACATTATTAACGACAAGTTGAAGAGTCAAGATAGAGAAATTGAGAACAAAAATAAAACAACAAACTAGTTAACAAATAAAAATAATAATAATTATAATCATAATAATAAAATAATAAAAGAAAAAGAAAACAAATGTATAAGCAAACATATTTTAAATAAATATCTTAAACGGACATTATTTTGTTGTTTTCAATTTTGATATGGGGGCAGAACTTCAAAAAAAATAATAATAGTAAGTCAGGCTGGAAGTTGTTATAATACATAAACTGAAACTACTTTCCACGTAAAGATTGCACTATTTATAACTGGAATTTTTGCTTTCGGTATCATTGCTATATAAACCATGTATAAATGGAGACGAATTAAGAGACATCTTACAAAATCTAGAGAAGATAATGGAAACTTTCACTAAGAACCCAAACGATATTTTCGGCCCATAACATTGTTGATAAAATAAATAAAATTAGAATTCTGAAAAGTAATTTTAGAAAAACATTCAAAGAGATTTTGCAGATAAAAAATAACTTAATGAGATAAATATAAATACTATCTAACTACAACCACATTAAATTCTATTATTGAAAGGCATAGTCATTAGATCTGTGACGAACAAGACAATATAGAGAGTACTGACATTACAGAAAGCACCACGGAGCATTTTCAAATATTAGCAGAGATGTACCATGAATTGGCAGAGATGTACCATGATTCTTTAACTGTTGAACAACGTCCCAAATTAATAAAATTCATTTGGTGCGCTAGATTATCAAAGAGGGCAAATACGAAGCCAGTCACAGAAATGGCACCTTGTGACTATTTTTCGGTCAAAATTTCAATTACAAAACATAGCAATTAAGCAGTGAAATTGTCGTATAGAGAACTTCGCAAATAAGATCGGCATAATAATTACCGACTTAAGTAAAACACCGATAGCAGATTTAAGATAAGGCGAATCTTAATATGTGCGCAAAATAAATGATACACCAGCATTAAATGCCTTCCAGAAAGGGGCAAACTATGAGTTTCAGCCTACCATAAATGCTGTAAGATGTAAAACATTGCAAGAAGCTATAACATTAGCTATGGAAATTTAGGACAATAAAACAACTCAGCATCAATACAACAGCAACAACAGAATAAATAGAAATAATTCTGAAAAAAAAACAATTAACTTCGACACCTATCAAACTTCTTCAAGAAAAAGTTTTAATTTTAATAATGCTAACAATAGAGATAACCTAAAATAATTATAATCAACGACACAATAATATATTTAATAATAATTTTACATCTAACATTACTAGTAATAATTATACAATAATTCGCAAAATAATAAAAGAAATATAGATGAAATAATACTAGTAATAATTATAATTCGCGAAATAATTATTAAATAATTATTTTAGATCGTAAAACACTAACAATAATTATAACACAAAATAACAATAAATATTTAAACTACGAACGGAGTTCTGCAGAAAATCCAAATATATTCTACGAACCTTAAGCAAATATAATTATATTATGCGAAAATACAATAATAATAATGTAACCTTCCCGATAGATTTAGTAGTAGATGTGTCCATATGTATAAATAACATATTACACAATTACCTTAAAAACCGAAACAAACTAAACACAATAACGCGCATAACCAAACAAAATATATATACAAAGGGCTTGGGTTCCATGTAGTCAATCATAACATGCCACTATTCACAAACGACATAATAGGAAGAAATTTTCGAGTGAAATTTTCGCCAAAGATTGTTTATGAAACGTTCACCTTAGAATTGATGGTCAATAGCGAAACGATAAATATATTAAAGGGGGGCAACCATGCAAATATACACAAGAGTGATATAAATTCATTTGACATGGTTAATTTGAAACATCCTTATAGGATGAATGTACTCCTTCCTAAACGGGCTAAACTTGGAAGATTTTAGTGCAAAATTGGGCATAAAAAATTATGTATGAAATACCAAGATGTGTTTCATCTGGAGGGTGAACGACTGTTAACGAAAACTTTATACACCCACAATATCACGTCTATCGATAAAAATCCAATATAGATTAAGAATAATAGACTGCCTCAGTCCCAGATTGATGTGAAATAAAAGTTTAATTTAAAAATTAAAAAGTTATATTATTTAAATTATATAATTTTTTATTGTAGCTTTTATATGCAACTATAGGCACTTCCGCTTATGTAAATTCCTGAATTACGTGCAAGGGATACTTTAGTGTTAAAAAGTTAGTATAAATACTCCAGATTATCTGGAGACAAGTTCAGTTAAGATCAGAATTTGATCAAAACAATGTTAAGTCGAATATTTTTATTAAGTAACCAAGATATAACGATTTATAAATCATCTTTTATTGGTATGTATTTGGAAGATCGCCCTAGTAACACAACCTACGAGTTTTTCTTTTAGAGCCCAGCTATAGACTTGCACAATCACCGTCATGTACACCAAATGCCTTAATGCTCAATCTGAGTCTTGGTTGAGCGGTGATATCTAAACTAAATTTCTTCAAAAATTGAGTATTGAAAAATCCTTGATTAGAACAGACTTATTACATGCTTCTGAACCCTTATAGTTACTGGATGGAATAGAAAGTGAAGCGATAAAATTAATAGCAGACAAAAATATTAAGGAGTTATTAGACTCACTGGGACACCGACTTAATGTCTCATGTCTTTCCTTATTTTTTCGTATTTTCAATCCGCCCCTACAATTATTCCACAGTAATACCCTTTTCGCCAAGAATGCACATCAGTTTACCATGAATTCTTTTCATTCCTTGAAGATATAGAGATTCTATTTTTAACCGTGCAATTAGAGTTGGGAATGCTATGCCTTAATCGGTAATGATATTCCCAAATCATTACAATCAACACCTATTTAAAAGCACAGTACGCTGACATCCCTTACTTTATTCCTCCTAATATTTTCTATAGTGAATTATAAAAAATAAAGTCTACTGCATCGAAATTCTAACATTTTTGTATCGACGGAACGTAAAAACTGCTCGTATGTGTTCTTTCGGCGTATATGGCTACTCTTGCTCGGCGCACAAGTCAACTGGCTCAACTTTGATACGAGTACAAGTTCAATCAACTGACTCGTCTACCAGTGCTTTTCAAGACCTTGTAAGCCAAACCCAAAAATAAAAACACCGGGAGTAATAATTAAAATTAACACTACGTCAATTAGCAATGCGAAGAGGTTTTATCTGTTAGCTTATTACGTTGACTAAGACTAAAAAGAAGATATCACAGCCAAGCGAACGCCTAATAACTGAAGGAGCAACATAATTTCATGATAACAGGGTGTACCATTCCGAAACTTATTGGCGCAGATAAATTTATGTGCAAGGCCACTACTACAGATTTTACAATCCACTTTTTCTGATTCTCGACAAAAACAGTTAGCTACATGCAACTTGGCGACTCGAAGTCGAACCAAATGCTTGCAAAAATGACAGGACATGCCGGCACCTTAATGACAGACGATGCACTACATGATTTATGGACTGCTCATGTACCAGAGATGGCTCACACCGCAGTAGGGCAAATGAAAACGTCGCTGATAAAAGACTGATTAGTAGCAGTAGATGCACTTGTCTAAGAAATTATTGAGGACGGTAGTAGCAGCAGATGCACTTGTCTGCGCTGAACGAGGACGGTAAACGTTAACTATGCATCAGCAAAGGCATTGACTACACGAATTAACCGCCAAATTAAGCTTACAAATAGCTGAATTACAACACAGATTCAGAGGCGATCGCAGACGAAACCTATCGCGTGTCCGTGACTAATATGGACGCGAGCTCTCTAAATCGCATACAGACCATCCGAACTTCTAGTGCCAGTGCGAATCATTGTGCCAGTTTCACCACTAACAAAATAAGTCATGCAGCCTGTGTCGGAACTTGCGGCCAGCAAACTGACCGAGTTCTCGTCGATCAACCGATTAAAAACTAATGATAGAAGTAAGAACAAAGTTCTTGATCGATACTGGTGCCGACGTATCGGTCATATGTTTTAATCGGAGTACAGGTAATGACAAACCAACGAAAATGAAACTGTTTGCGTCAAATTGCACCGAAATAAAAACGTATGACGAGTTCACTTCGAAAGTAAGTCGCGGCGCTAATAATAGGTGCAGATTTTAAACGCACTTCGAACGTCTTATTGATTTGAAAAGAAATCGAATGGTAAGTACGCTCACTGGAATCGCGTAAAACCGCTGTTGAATTATCAAATCCACATTACGCAGACGTCCTCGGGGAATTTAAGGAATTTACGAGACTACCCCAGCATGGAAGCGTAACGAATTCCTCGGTTCTATATCGTATAATTACGACTGAAAAATCAGTATTTATTCGACCACGATGATAGGGGCCCGAAAAATGGGAACCCGCACGAAAATAATTCGAAATATTATTTAAAGCGCGAATTTGTCAACCATCAAGTAATTGCTGCGCAAGCCCATTACACAAGCTCAAAAAGACGGATGGGTCGTGGCAACCATGTTGGGATTACTGCGCTGTGAATGCAATCAGTGTTCCAGACAGCTATGAGATCCAATTCTTGGCCGAATCCATTCATAATTTGCAAGTTAAGACCACATTTTCAAAGATCGACTTTCAAAAAGCTTTCCATCAAGTTCCAGTGGCCGAAGAAGATATTGAAAAACAACTGTGTAATTCTTAATTCAGGAAATATTCCGCGGCTTCGATTTCGTGTTCGCATACACCGGCGGTTGATGCATCGCATCCTCGACACCAGAACATCATGAACATTTATAAATAATTTTTCGACGACACAAAAAACAAATTAGCAATAAAATGTGGTGAAATGCGAGTTTGGCAAACAAGATATCCAATTTCTTGGACATCGAGTGTCACTAGACGGCCTATTGCCATTGCCAGAGTTCAAGCTATACAGTAATTTCCGTTACTAAACGTCGCTAAACAATTAAAAAGTTTTTTGGCAACTTTGAACTACTACCAAAAATTTCTAACACATGCCATTAGAACGCAAGGTAAATTGCTCCAAATGATTCCTGGAAACAAAAAAAATAATCGTACACCTCTAAATTATTAGAGGTGTCTCTTAATAATTAGAGGGGCTCACCCCTCGAAAAATGCGGAACTTTCCTTCTACGTCGACGCATCAAACATAGCTGTGGGCGGATCTCTGAACCTAGTCGTTGCCTGGGGTTGACAGCCACTTGTGTTTTCCCCGAAGACATTCGGTGCGGACCAAAAATCGCTCATATTTGCTTTCGTACAGAAAATGGAAAATCAAAGGACTGGCAGGCGCGTCAACTTGATTACATCGGTCAATTTACGATAGTTATTTGTTGTCCCGAATCGACGAAAGCCTCCTTTCCGAAGGAGAAACTAATTACGAAAAATTGGCAACGGATTAAGAAATTGACGTCGAATTAAAGTAAAATTAAGGGATTAAGAAATTGGCAATCGCAGTCAAACGGTGCCTCAGAACAATGTTATTGGACGCTTAAGGTCCTCATTATATGCAATAGCACCGAAAATTGGACAGTGCATTCACCCATAATGTTACTTGGATAATATTATCTCGTTCAACGCTCAAAGCCATCGGCACAACGCCAGTCGAACTGGTTTATGAAAAGTCATTGAAATTGCCCAGAGAATTTTTCGATAAAGATAAGGCAAATCGAACGGAAACGGAACCAACGACCGACTTACGAAAAGCCATGGCAAAATTAAGACCAACATCGACTGCATTGCACGGAAACCAAAAAATATTCGTACATGGTGACCTACAAATAACGACCCACGTCTTCATACGAAATGTTTCCGTTCTCCACTGACTTACTATATGAAGTAAAATGGACTATATGAAGTACTCGGTCGATAATCAAAAAGTTGTATAAACTTAAGATGGAAACCCAGATAAAAATCGTTTATTAAAACCAGCTTTTACAGCGACAATAGAGGCTTCGACATCGACGACACGACAGCCATTTTTGGCGCAATACACGTCGGAAACAACAATATCAAAGTAACCAACATCAGCGTCAGCACCAGTAAACGAATCGAAGAAAATGACAAATCAACCGGCTACTTCGATAGAGCCTTCAATATCGACGCTCTGGAAGAACAGTAAATTTTCCAGAAAAGTACCTTTTACGCCGTAATGCATTTCGTACTCGTGTGTGAACCAGTTGTCATTATTATTTTATCTCTCAAAATTTTTAAATTGAAGCAACTTTGACAGATATAAAAAATAAAACGGACAAATCGATCACATAGTCGTTTAGGAGCTGGTGGAATTAAAGTGCAGCGGCGAGACACCAAGTTTTTCTCGTCCGTCTTATCGGATTACTCTTCCGATACAGAAATATTAATTCAAACAATAATTATATCATTACAAATATAAGTATACAATAAAAAATAATACAAAATTTAGCAACTAAGTGTAATTTTAAGATTTATTGTAAATATACTGTGCAGTAAACGGATATTGTCACATTGCGCATGACACTAATTACCACCTTCTTTTATGGGCTGATTTTATTACTGTCATACATAAACATAAAATAACGCTACGTGTCATCACCATTATAACAATATGTCAAAACACTATCCTGCTACTGCCTGGCTGATTAAATAAATAAAGAAATTGAAAGTAAAGTATAGAATTCAGCGTCAGTACCTTATTAAAGCCGTATAGTGCAAAACAAAATATATTCAAGTTAATTCCGAAGAATTTATATTAATGATCTAATAAAATTCACTTAGTGAAATTTTAATTAATAAAATTTCGTATGAACTACATTGTATTATTTTACAAGATTTCACCAAATTAAAATTTAATTTTCGCTCAAATATTTGTTGTTCATATGCGTCCTTGTGGCGACCGATGTTTGATCCATTCGAAAATGGAAAAATCTAAGAATTTTATCGAAAACTAGCAGAAAAGTGGTAATTATCAAATAGTATTTATGTGTATGGGTATTGCAGGAAACGCCTCAACAAAGGAATGCCGACAATTGAATTTTCCCAAAATACACAAAATGTTGCTTTTATTCCTGAAGGATATAATTTCACTAATAATTCAGCACAGACAGATGATACAAGATCCGTTGACGATGAAATGTTAATGCAGTTAGAGGAGACATTTAATGACCCGCTTACTTTCACTTCTGGAAAAAGTGTGATACTCACTATAGCTTCTAAATCGTGCAGTGAGAATAGGTTTGCGGGAGAGTTTCATACATCTAGACGACCAGCTAAAAAAGTTAAGTAGCTGGTTAAAAAAACGTAATTTTATCATCGCCCAATCCTCGTGGTGGATAGAAATATCTGAAACGGTGAACCTGGTAACATTATTTTACGTCACAGAAGATAATATCCACACAATGCCTAGAAAAAGATGACTTCTATGATGTGAAACAAAAAAAAAATTGTGGAAGTATGTTTAAAAAAATAGTTTGAATTTAAGATGTTTTTAGTGTTTATTTTTTTTTTAAATATAATAACATAGCCAAAAAGAACAATTATTTTTCAAAAAGAAACATAATCAAACTCATTTGGTTGCCTCATATAGGTCATAAAAATATGAACAGTAAAAATATGCTGTGACCATCGACTGTGACGGGAGAAACCTTAGCTGTTACGCATCTTCCTAGCCATTCCTCAAATCGTCCCCTATCGGCACTCCTCGGCCAAATACTTTTGAAGTGCGCTTAAAACAGCGGTGATAACTTCTATCAACACCTCAGCCGATGGTTCGAATAATAAAGCCGGTTATTATTATAAAAATATAATAATAATATTTATATTTTTTATCAAAGTTAACAAAAATAATTTTCAGTTTAATTGGTTATAACTTATTTTTAAGTTTAACTTCTATTCAAAAACAAATTTTCCTTTTGTATAAATTTTCTATATACAATATATCTATTAATTTAGTTTGGCGATCCCGTTTACATTTTTTTCTTTTCTATTTCAATTGAAAATATATGAATTTAGTTTGGCAATCATATTTAAAAAAATTTTCTTTTATTTCAATTTAAAATATATGAATGTAGTATTCTGTTGCCTACAATGTGTACTGTAGTGCGTTATTACACAATAATAAAATGAATTTTTATGTACATCGAGTAGGCTTGGATTTGAATAATTTAAGTTTACATTGTTCTAATATAAGGTGGTTTATCTAGCGGTTACAAATTTCAAAGTTGCATTTTAAAAAGTAAATAATAAAAAAATAGTGTATTTTTTTTTAAATTTTCGGTTTTATTAGAAAGATTGAACCTTGAAATTTAAGAATGAAACACAACATCATTTAAATGACTGCCACGGCTGGCCTTACAGTACCGCATTCGCTCGACCCAATTTTTCAGTACATTTTCGATTATCTGGGCCTGTATCTCTGCAATAGCAACTTTGATTTCGTGTTTCAAGGCCTCAATTGTCTCTGGATGGCTTGCGTAACATTGATCCAGAACGGCTCCCCATAGAAAATAATCCAACGGCCTCAAATCATAGCTCCGAGGCGGCCAATGACATCAGAATTTTGGCTGATTATTCGGTTTTCGGAAGTTCTCAATATTTAGCAGTTTTTTGGGAATGATGTTGTGTTTCATTCTTAAATTTCAAGGTTCAATATTTCTAATAAAACCGGAAATCTGAAAAAATATACAATACATCAGTTTTTTTTTATTTACTTTTTTAAAATGTAACTTTTATATGGTCCACCGGTATTTGATTATCAGATTATGAGTAGTGAAATAAGTATGATATATATTATGAACGTTAAAAAAAACAATAATATAAGTTAATAATATTATAAATAATAAAATTATTATAAAAAATATATAATAAAAATGGTAAAAAGAAGTGTTTTATTACTTGAAAGACTATAGCAATCCCGTTTACAATTTTTATAGGTATTTAATGTAACATCAGAGAAAAAACTCGTTTTACTGCACGGCAATCCGAGCGAACTTTTTTTAAATATTTTGTCATATTTTAAATTACTTTGAATATGTTTTCATCAAACTTTCATATTTGATGAAAACATATTCAAAATAATCTTAATGATGCATTTGTTAAAAAAATAGAAAATTTCAAGTTAAAAAATATATACATTTTGAAATTTATTTTTAATTAATATTATATTAATTATAATTTAGCTTAAATACGTGTCAATAATATTTAATATTCCAAATTATTCTAGCCAGCGCTAGAAAAGTAATCAAATATATTTTAAAATAATATTTGTTTCGTTTTGGTTTTTATATTGTAGTATTTTTTTAAAAAAATTTAAACGGTAACATTTGTGTATTTGTTGAGAACAAGCACAAATATACTCGTTAGATTGTAAAGTTTATTGATTTTTTTCAAAATTAACTAGAATAATTTCTAACAAAGTTTTAAGTTCAAACTGATAAAACTGGAAATAATTTATAATTTTGAAATAATATATAATATTTGAGATATTCTAATAAAAATAAAGTAGATAAGTATTTTGTGTTATGAAGAAATTGAAGACTGAAACATCCTAGTATATTGTTTATACATGTACAAAATAACTGTATATAAAATATATTGACTGTATATAAAAGTTGGAAAATTAATATCTTTTTTATAGATCTTTTTTCCATTTAAGCTAACGCACCTCATCAAAGAACACGAACTGCTTCAATCAAAATTGACTGCGCTGACAAGAACTACGAGAATGTTTGCTATGAATACTTCAACAAAGCCACCATCGTTATCAATTGGAAATTGTGGAACTACTCCAAGAACTCCGGAAATTGTCAATTGTCTTATTTCTATGATAAACCCTATGGACAATTATTTAGCCCCGTCTACTACTGTAGTTCTACACCAACACGAGCAACATGATCTTATTCATCATAAAACTAGTCAACAGGTAAGGCTTTAAACAGAAATACGTAAACAATGAAACTATAATGTTAGCATTGAAAATTCTACACTACATATTTTTTAAGACAAATTTATGAATACTAAGGATACATGCGTCGTAAGTAACCGTACAACTACAAATAGAACACCACTTCGTTATCCAGCAAAATAATTAAATATTCTGTAAATGTTATTTTTCTTATTTGAGATATAACTTCTATCTATATTCCCTTAAACAAAAAGTCACAAAAGTGTTTTCTTCATAATTACATATTATGGCTTATCTAATGTCAAATAAGATGTGCCTTTAAAAATAAGTTACATAAATTAAACTAAAATTATTTATAAAATTTAAAAAAAAATAGGTGAAGTAGAAAAAATTACTATCATAAAAATATTAATTATAGAAATAACCCATATTATTCTAGCGCCAGGCAACGTAAACTCTCTGCTATGAAACTTAGTTTGGATACCCTTTCCTGTTTCTTTGGCCTATTTGTGTATTTTGTTATCAAATTTCAAATAGTTTTAGTTCAGTAGTATTTCGATTATTTAGGTTTTGATGTGGTCTTGTGCTTAGTTTGTCAGAGTTTTTTCTCTATGGCAAAATAAAAATCTAATAGTATGTTCAATAATTTGCTATGCACTTGGTTAGTTTGTATGTAGATGATGTGATGTATATCACTATTAGCCGAAATGATACGGAGACCGAACCACGGTCAATAGTGAATAACAATACTTGATCAAATAACTGCAGATGGATTCAAGTTATCTGTACATTGTGGGCGGGGAGTATGAAATTTGGTAAAATTAATATTAATGAGTGTATTATGAGAAGGTGGAAAACATCTAAATATTAAGTATGGGATTTTAACCTAATAAAATCACGATAAAAATTAGCGCAGTCACTACCAGCAACTCTGCTTCCATTCATCAAAGCGGAGTTCTCAGGAATGTGTTATGATTTGAATGTCGGAATATTACAAATTATTTTTGGGTGTTCGATAGGGAAGGGAAGGTATAAAATTTTTGAGATAAATGAACGTGAAGTTCAACAGGAGTATGGCCAGTTACGTCCATGCTCAGAAAACACCTTGTTTTGTTAGGCACGCTTGATGCTAGCTTTATGTAGATATTGTAGGGGCTCGAAGTATAGTGCAAAGAGGTGCTCCCAAACCCCATAAGAAGAATATCATGCGTGAACATCTAGGGAAATATGGGGATACCAAAGGTGTTAACTTATTCATGGAAGGAGAAAAAGAAAGAATGGCAGAGAAATAATAGGATAAAATTTAAAAAAAATAATCTAAGTAGAGAGGAAAGGGAACAAGATGTGACAGAGAAGGTATTAAAATTGAGAAGGGCAACAAGTTTTAGATTTTGGAATAATGAAATAACATATAGAAAAATTATAAAAAAAAGAAAAAATACATGCAGGGAAAAGTATAAAAGGAAAAAACGTTGCAGCGTTCAACAACGAAAAGAAATGGTGGAGCTGAACAACGACTGTGATGGCAGAGACTAAGCTGCTCCGTCTCTCCCTGGTCGTGCACAAATGTACCCATCAGCACTCTTCGGTCAAATATTTTTGAAGTGCTTCTATTACTTAGGGTCAAGTATTAATGTGTAGCCGTACACCTGTGGGGAGGAGGTACTTTAAATAAAATATCGTTTAATCAGATTTCATTATAATTTTAATTTGACATTTAAGTTGTAATTTTAAATTATACAATTTTACTCCAAACAAACAACGTTTTTATAAAAAAATATTAATTGAATATTTAGTATTCAAAAATTTACAAATGATAAGAGAAAAAAAGATTGCTTGAAAACTAACACTTTCAATAAAACACTTCACCATATCCTATTTCTGAGATGTATTGGTATAGGCAAAAGTTATGACTGTCTTTTACATTACAATTAAACATTTTTTCTTTAGATTTGTATTATTTATTTAATGAATTATATAATTTCCATCCGTTCTTATAACCTTCTCCCATCTTTCTATCAACTTATTAATACCATTAGTGTAAAATTCCGGGGATTTTCATGCGAAAAATGTAATAAGGGATGTTTTTACCTGCTAAATTGTATCAAATTTTTTATCATTTAAAAAATTTTGCAGTGATCGGAATAAATGAAAATCGGAAGGAGCAAGATCTAGAGAATACGGTGGATGCTTGATAATATCCAAATTCAACTCATTTAGCTTGTGTTGGGTCATCATAGCCACATGTGGTCGCGCGTTGTCGTGATGAAACACTACCCCTTTTCTGTTTACCAATTCTGGTCTATCCTTTTGAAGGGCGATGTTCACTTTGGATAATTGCTGACAATATCGTTCTGCTGTAATTGTCTGATTGCGTTCCAAGAGTTAAAAATACACAATACCCTAACAATTACATTTTGATGGATTTCGGCTTTCGAAATTGTTAATGGGGCTTGTCCAGATATAGCCCCATGTCTTTTTCTTGTCACGTTGTTGTACACGACCCATTTCTCATCTCCCGTTACCAAACGATGCAAAAAAGGTTCATGTTTTTGTCTCGCACTCAAAGCAACGCATTTTGAAACACGATCCAATAAATTGGCAGCCGACAATTGATGAGGTATCAAAACGTCGTACAGCGAAACCATCCCCATACGCTTCAAATGTCTTAATACAGCTGGTTGGTTGACTCCCATCATCGACGCAATCTCCCTGGTGGTTAGACGTGGATTGGTGTTAATTATGACTTTTAACTTGTCGTCATCAGACTTCAATGACCGCCCGGTACGTGGTTTATCAATTAGTGAAAAATCCCCAGATCGGAATTTTGTAAACCATCTTCGTACCTGTCGTACTTTGATGACATCTACTCCATACACTTCGCAAATTCATAAAGTAAACAATGACGTAAATGCACTTTATCATAAGCAGTGAGAGCGCCCGAGATAATTACTAGCATCTCCCACCAGCGATCCGTTGACCGTACCCGCAATATGGGTATCAACAACAGCCAATACATTGCTGCCTAAGCGCCTCACTAATGTCGGGCACAGTGGGCGCAGTGTACTCCGCTTATTGAGCTACGATAAAGGACCTTGAAAATCCGTAGGCACCGCTAACCCAGCTCAGGTACGCAGGTTCGCTAAGACCCGAAAGTACAACCGGAATCGACCTTGGTCTTTTACCCGGTTGTAGCCACTCTGCGTATCATTCACACATTCACGCACCATTCTCGCTCTCCTCTCAAAAAGTTCCATGGTAAATCTATTAGGGCGTTCATACCTTTCTCTTATACCTAACAGACTATTTATATTCACACCCACATCATTCACCACGATTCCACATGCAACTAAGTCACGCAAATGCCCGTACAGGCCACACTCAATGAGAAGGTGCTTGGCACCCTCCTCCGCCGCCCCGCAGAGGCATCTTGCCTCCGCAGCCAGACCACGCCTGTACAGAAACCCATTCATACTGTCATGTCCTGTGAGTAAATACCCAAGATACAGATCAAATTCAAATCCATACGCAGATCCAAAGAACACTTCCGAAATGAACCTGTGCGTCCATCTGCCATCCACACTCTCATCCCATCGACGTTGCCAAATTCCATATATTCTATTCAGGACCAGTATACGCCACTGGTATGGACTAAGATTCCGATCGGAGAACCAGGAAGCGGTATACTGTATGCCAAAAAATCCCTCAACAACATACACAGTCTTCATTTCTGAGATATTCACTCTTCATTTCTGAGATAACTGTATCGACCGACCACTTAAATAACGTTTTGCGATTACACTTCCCTACTTTATTCCGTCGTTCGCTCTATTAAGGCCCGCCATTAACCAGTCATGCATGAATCAGACTTGTTAACTTGCTGGCGAGCAGCGCTCATATTTATACCACTAGCATTCTTCTAAAAAATTCCGGCACAGCAATCCATTGTGCATCATTATACTCTTCCACTGTAATACGTTCTTTTAGTTGCACTCACATTTGTGGTTTCATGGCATTTGGGGTTTTCCGTTGGATTTTGAAGCCATTCTAAGGTACGCGTTAAATCTTCATCTTCCTCTTGTGTACATTGCACAATATCGTTACTCCATTATTCGCTTAAAGCACTTATAGACAACCTCAGCTTCTTTAGGACAACTGATTGAGAAATTTGCTTTAAATTGTAGGTGGGGAAATTCATCTGTGAATGATCTATGTTGAGGGGAGGTATGCTACAGTGAATGGGAAGAATCTAAGAGTCATGCGGCAAAGGGGCAGGGATTGTCCACAGGGTTCTGTGGTTAGTCCGGCCATTTGAAACATAATGATAAATGATTTGCTGGTCGTGTTTGTAAGAATAAAGTGCAAAGTTATTGTTTATACAGATGAACTTTCTCATCTTGATTGAGGATGATAGCAGCAAGATTTTGGAGCTGAGAGGTTCAGAATATAGCAATCATATATGAATGTAGGGAGCATGTAGGAGAGGTATCTCTAGGAGAGGTATATCAATCATATATGAATGTAGGTAGCATGTAGGAGATGTATCTCTGAAAATAAGACCGAATGCATGTCAATGAATGGGAAGTGCGCCACTGAAGTATTCACCAAAGGTGAAATATCTTTCTTGTGTGCATTAATTCGCGCTAGAATTTCATTTGGATGATATCGAGTGAAAAGGAGCTAGTGCTACTGGATGTCGAAGGGGGGTATTGATAGTTGGTGCAGGAATGGGGTATTTGAGGGAAGGCAGTGAGAATGTTGTACAAGCGTTTGTATTTGGTATTAATGACGTTCGGTACTTGCGTTTGGGGTGATACGTTGTACAAGCGTTTGTATTTGGTATTAATGACGTTCGGTACTTGCGTTTGGGGGAATCAACAGTACTCGTGCGTGTTTGAATGTCTGCAGGAATCAACCACACTTGGTTCTGTGTGCGTACTTGAATGTCTGCAGGACGGTCTTTACCAATGCAATGCAGCTCTTAATGGAAGAAGTCCCGTGGGAAATAGAGGTGCTCGGTAGAGATATTCTTTATCGAATGCGGCGTTGCAATGTATTGGCGGAGGGCTGTCCTGTTCTGAATGAGGAAATTCAGGAGCTTGGAGAGCATTAACAGCGGGCCCTAGTCCTGGACAGAATATATGAGATCTGCCAACAGATGGGCTGACAGTGTAAATGGGAGATGGACCTATAGGTTCATCTTATGTTTCAGGTTTGCGTTGGCAAACAAGTTTGAATGGTATTAATAAGTTTCTGTATGAGTATCTATGCTGGCTTACCGGTGCCTTGGAATTTACAAGGCTTCTTAGCAAATTCAATGAGTAAAGAACAAATATAAGTACTCTTAATACAAAAATTGTTGCCATGGGAATCGGGCGCTCCATGGTGTTAAAACACACTCTGCCCGATAATGGTGGTCCGCCTTAGGCGTTGTGACTGTTGTTAAGACCCATATCGCAGGTACAGTCTCCAGACAGCTGATGGGATATACCGTCAATTATCTCTTGCGCTGTCACTGCTAATCATATCACAGGTTTAAATAGGCCGCGCCACAAACAGTTGGTGTAATCAGCTTGTAATTGGTTGCTTACTGTTATCGCTAATCAAATTTTGCGGTGTGTTGATTGAGCGAATCTCAATATCTATAGTCGTAGGGGGCACGTAGTATTATGTCCAACGATAGGTGTGCCACGTAAAACATTGGTATTTACTGTTCTTCTCTCGTAGCTCTGTTATTGATTTTATCTTAGCGACTCTTGTAGACGCTGGTTCTGTTCCTCTGGATTAAATTTTAGCTGCTCGTGTAGGCGTTGATTCTATTCTTTAATAAAGACCAACAAATCGGACATATCGACTGTAGGATGTCTAGTTACAGACATGTTTAAACCTGTGAGCTTAGATGAAATCGCAGTTTGGGTGTATAATAAATAGATGTGAATAAAAAAAGCCACACCAACTATTTTGATTTTATTGTGTTTCTTATCAAATAAAAAGTTATAATTACCATTTCTTGGTTAATAAAAGAAATAGGACAGTTTGATTTCCTACAGGAAAACTATCTTGGGGTGCGGAATGATTCAGCAGCAATCCCAAACCCTCT
>CATQJD010000070.1:5000-20000 GCA_958298945.1 Atherix ibis | reverse complement strand
TCTTGTACACAGGTATGAGATATATTGCTCTGTTCAACATAGTTTTTATATGAATATAATTACGAGTACATAAATAAATTTTATGAAGGATTTTTCTATTGTAAATAAAAGTTATACAATATATTCCATAAAAATCCTAAAAGATTTCAATTGTGTAATATATTTCAATGCATGTGCCTCTGTGAAGTGGTGCATTGTAATATTTTCAGATGTTATTGGTTGTATTCTGTTTATTACGTCTACCGCACATGTGGCATTACTACACCTTTATATAAGGTGTAGTAAAAATAAATCCATTATTTTTGTATTAAATTGAAGGTTTTATTTAGCATAGATAGAATGATATGATTTAGGTCAAATATGCACTGTTTTGGTCGATGACTTGTTGCCATTTTGGAGGTAATTTCGTAATGCCTCTCTCATAGAAACCCTCGTCCCTATTGGCAAAAAACTGGGACAGTCGATTTTCACAATCTTCTCTTGAGGCGAATTTTTCACCTGCAAAATCATTCGTCATAGACAGGAAGAGGTGGTAATCACTTGGTGCCAGGTCCGGACTATAAGGTGGATGCATAAGAACATCCCAACCAAGGTCCCGGAACTTCTGGCGAGTCACTATCGATGTATGCGGCCTGGCGTTGTCCTGATGGAACACAATTCCTCTCCTATTGGCCAAAGCTAGCCGCTTCTGAGCGATTGCTTCTTTCAGACGGTCCAATTGTTGACAGTATAGGTCCGAATTAAGAGTTCGGCCGTAGGGGAGCAGCTCATAGCAGATGATTCCCTGCCAGTCCCACCAAACACACAACAAAACCTTCCTGGCTGTCAATCCTGGCTTGACCACCGTTTGCGCCGGGTGACCGCGATTTGACCACGACCGTTGTCGCTTGACGTTGTCGTAAGTGACCCACTTTTCATCACCAGTAAACATCCGCTTCAGAAATGGATCGATATTGTTGCGATTCAGCAGCGATTCGCAGATGAAAATTCGGTCCATGAGGTTTTTTCTCGATAACTCGTGTGGCACCCATACATCGAGCTTCTTTTTGTATCCAGCCTTATTTAAGTGGTTCCAAACGGTTTTTTGTGCAATGTTTAGCTCCTGGACAATCGCAACGGTGCTTACGTGACGGTCGGACTCGACGATTTCCATTATTTTATCGACATTTTCGACAATTGGCCTTCCAGAGCGTGGTGCATCTTTGACATCAAAATTACCGGAACGGAATCGACGAAACCAAAATTGCGCGTGATTGGCTGTAACAGTATCAGGACCATAAACACTATTCACATTTTCAGCTGCCTGGTTTACGTTTTCGCCTTTATCGAAGAAAAATTGTAAAATATGGCGTATTTTCTCTTTGATGGTGTCCATCTTTGACGCGTGCTAAAAAAATACTGAGTCAAGTAATCACAAAACTGTATCAGAAGCTTTTTTAGTAAGAAATCTTATCTTTCTAACGCCATCTAGTGCAACCCGATCGCACTTTTACAACAGATGGGGCAGGTTTTTCATTGTTGTGTTGTACTTCTTCAATTTGGAAACAAACGTTCGACCGCATGTAAAAACTTTTTATATCGCATATTTTGTTCTATTTAAAATGTAGTATACATAATATGAATTAAAAAAGCGCACAATTTGTTAAATACATAAATAGTCTATTCACCTATTTCTTTTGTTTTCGTTGTATTTCAATAGCTTCTCCGCTGTTATAATAATTATCCATTTATGTGGTGGCACAAGTTAACATATGGAGTTTTATAGTTTTAGCAATATATGTTATAATTTTACCCCTTTTGCACAATATAGTTATAAATTGCATTTGTAAATGGGGGGCTTTTCGAACCATCCTTATGAGTATACTGTATTTTTTATATTTTTGAGGCGTTATAAAGCTTAAATGATATGCAACCTCTGTACGGTGCTCGTATAATAATTTCGTCACGGAAAAGTGAGTTTGTGGTTAACGTACATTTATAAATTATAGCACAAAATAATTGATTATTGTCAAAATCTTTTAGAGGTATTTGTAATGTTACCATTGTTTGCAAAAATGATGGTATATACATCAATATCTGTTCGGGTTCAGAAAATTTTGGTATTTCATTTGTAGAGTTAATAATCATCTCTAGTTATTTTTTTTCTTTTCTTACTTCGTATAATATAGTGCTCCGATAATAATTATAGTAATAAACAATATCCTGTGCCAAAGTTCCAATTTTACGTTCAGTAAAAATAGAACTCTTGCTTTCTTCACTTATTGAACGTTACTCAACCTAATTCTTTACTTTTTGGCATTTTCAAAATAACAGCTGTACTGCTCGAGATAAAATATAGGAACTGAAATTGTTTCTGATTTCCTATACAACAAACAGAAAAAATAGCACCTGTACAAATAATTATATATCTAATTTAGAATAATTTCGAGGTAATTTTCTCCGCGCATAAATTATTTTGAACAAAATAAGCATGGACAAATAATTTCGGGCATATTTATTTATGAATTTTTTTCTCAATATTTTTATACAGAATGTAGCTTATTAGGTTACAAATAATTATAGGTGATTAACGATTAAAGTTATTTGAAATCTCACATTAATTAATTTTTTTTTTTTATTTCTCAAATTTATATAATACTATTGTAAATTTTCTATACTTTTTTTTTAATAATTCCAATATAAAATAATAAATGTTTAAACTTTATGATATTAAAGTTTAAACTTTCTGATATACGTACATGTTTGAGTATTATAAAATAAATATTTAAACTTGATGATATACATAAATAATTTCAAATATCCGTTTAATTCTATTATTATTATTTTTTTAAATTTTGAAAAATTTAAGTTCTTTGTCCTTTTTTTTCTCATAGAAGCAGTATTATATGATAAAAACTAATTGCAAAAATCAAAATTTATTACCAAATTTACAATAAATTTTAAGTATTTATTGTATATATATATAGAAAAATTGATATATATTATTTTGATATTTTATTTGTTATTTTTCATTTAAAGCAATAGGCTTTAATTATTTTATAACGCATATTAAGGTTTCGAAGATCAGATAAAACTATTAACCATATGTGTAGTAGTGGTTCTTATTTTCCATACAAATCAAATATATACTATAAATGTCTGTAATATTTTTCAAAAACAATATTTGCTTTTTATTTCTCAAATTTATTTCACTCGCTGATCGAAATGTCGTACATGTCTTCCGTTTGAAAATATTCTGTCTGGGCAGTTAAATCTAATCTGACGTATTTTCATTTTGAAAAGCATCTTCAATATATTTTTAATTACTCAATACGTCCATGGATTTTGTTTTGGTGGAAGCTATTGCATAATCTGAATGAGAGTTCTGGGGAACTGCTTCCAGTTCCATAATATTGGCCAGCACACTCTGAAAATTTTCAAGCTGTTCTAATCATATATTTTTTACTTCAAAATACTAATGTTATACAATAGAAGAATGCTTGTCGGAATGCATCTTAAACGTGATTTTTGACAGTGCCTTTGTTGAAAATGCATTCCGACAAGCATTCTTACATTACATTAGTTTGTAAGTCTTCTAATGACAAGGCGAGAACGATTTGTCCAAAATTTTTCTTGCCTTATATTTTTCTAATGCTTCCACACGCCGTTCATGCGTAACATACTCTCCTAATGCTCCCATTTCGATAAGTGCGCTATTAAGAAGGTATAGTATTAGTGTGGTTTATACTTGACCCATTATATGGTGTCCGATAAGTTATTCTCAAAACGTGATTTTCTTTAATTTGCCAATCCGATAAGACCAATATTTCTACAGTTTAAATCGGCTGCATCATGGAATTCAGATGATCCAAATACCATTTTCCTGTCTAGCTTGTCAACATCATGGAATCCTATCTAGCTTGACTGCATCATGGAATTCAGATGATCCTCTTTCACCATTTTCCTATCTAGCTTGTCCATTGAGTTCTCAGCTTTTCCATAATTTAGAGATAACTCCTCCTTGCAACTTAATTTATCTTCTTTTTTTAATTTGAACTGATATTTAGAACTACAAAATATTAACAAGCTGATTTTTATTATAGTCATAATTAACGTTAATAGTTAGATGCAGTAAATACTCATCGAAGTTTCTGCTACTAGCATGTGCTTATTAAGAGTCAATATTTAAATAAATTATGCGACCAGTGACGCTTAAGCCTATGATGGGTATGTTTAGGAAAGGAAGTGGAAGGTAGTTCTTGAACAAGGGGATTAATATGATTGCAAGCACGACAATGGAAATTTGTATGATGAGAGGCAGTAATATCATGAACAACAGGGACTTTGATATCATGGTGGATACCATTATTACGGACATAAGTCGACAATTTTAAAGTATTTCTTACTGAGGGATAGAGCCCGAGAGTTCTATTCCGTAAGTCCATATTAATTTTAGTATTTCATTGTATAAAAATATGTTTCTGTCCATAGTAAGCTTAGAATCTTTATCTAGAAATCGAAGTAGTTACAGGTTCGTTTGTGTAATTCTTATCTTTTAAATTCTGTATGTGGTTTTCATGTCAAGTTCAGTCCTAGGTACCGAAACTCAGTCTGTTGTGGCATAGCACTGCTATTAAGGTATATGGGTCGACCTGGTTAACGGTAAAGAGGAAAAGTTACATTGCTACATTTTTATTCTGGGGCGTTTCGATATTAGTTATACCAAAATTTCGTATAATAGCAGATATACTAATTTTTTTTAGAGGATGTATTTCCTATGCAAACCTTACTTCACCTTTAAGTACGAAGTTAATTAATTGTTGGCTTTTTTAAGCCCAAATGGCATTCGAGCTAATTCGTAACATCCAAATTATGTTGAAAATAACAGGTTTGGGTCTGTACAATGGGGTTCAAATAATAGAACCGATATTGATTAGACACCTATAGGTAGGTGTCCTGCTGACGCTAGCTTATAAATTTGGCTAAAGACTGAATACAATAATTTTGTCTCCTGGTATGTTGCTTTTGCTACTTAATTGAATTTTTCAGTTTAATAAATTTTTTGGCCTACATAATTTATTGACATAACTGAGAGAAAATTGAAAAATCTGCAGCTTATGAATTTAATTAAATAATCAATTAATTTAGTTTCTCCAAATTTAAATAAAAAAACATTTTATAAAGTAAATATTTAAATAGTATATTCAGATCCCACTGACTTAACTTCCAGAAGAATATTTTTGTAAAATTTTGATGAAATATAGTTGTTCGAACATGCTAATAAATATTTATTTTGTATTTTTTTAAACTATATATATGTTTATTCTCATTTAAAAATTACAAAAATTTTAATATTTTTTTATTTTAACAAATATTTTTAGACATCTTCCCAATTAATTAAAGCTGGTCTTAAGCAATCAATCGAAAGCAGAAGGAAAATTTTGAAAAAAAAATGTTTCTATGGTAACAAAGATCGAATTTTGACTAATAATTCTATAATGAATATTATTAGTGAAGATGAAGGTGAAATATGTAAATGTCAAAGTCTTGGTTTAACAGTTGAAGATGAAGACCGACGACGTCATCGGCGAGAACGTAATAAAATGGCGGCTACAAAATGCCGAATGAAAAAACGTGAGCGCACTATAAATTTAGTTAAAGAAGCTGAACAGCTAGAAGTATTGAATACGGACCTAAAATTTCAAATTCAAAACCTACAAACAGAACAGCGGAATTTATTTGATATGCTCAAACTGCACGGAGATACTTGTGAATATCATATATCGACAAATGTGTACCAATCATCTGTGCAAGAATTTTTAGACGATATTGTAAAATGCGGCTTACAACAGCAACAAATGAATATGGGAGTATTATCAAGTGGTAATCAGGTTGTCAATGATTATTTGAGCGATGTGGAGACAGATTTTGTACAACAAACACAAAACTTTAATGCATTACAATCTGTAAGTATAAATACATTGTCAAGAAATGTAAACATTCGCCAAGAACAAGAGCAGCAAACCAAATTTTTAGTCGAGATGCAACAGCATCTCAGCCAAACAAATCAGGAGATTAATATTCATACCTATAATATTAATAGTACGAGTAACATAAACGGAAACAATATTAGTTATATAAAAAAAAGCTCCGTAAGGATAAATAAAGATAGCATAAATAAAATCAAAGATTCTAATATTTTTATGAAAAGTATTAGCTCAGTTTTGTCAAATAATGTTTGTACCCAATCTCCTACTTCTTTTATATGTAATTCAATTTCGCCGATACCTCATATTATTTCTTGTTTATTGGTCTATACAATGGAATCAATTCATGATTCATGAAATAATTTTTTTTTAAAAATTATTAATATATAACGTCATATCTTTCAGGACATTTCTAGGTTTAGTAAAGCATATAATATTTTAATTCTATTGCAAAGTTATTTTTTCACTCGAAGATATTTGATCTGTATTTTTCTGAAATTATGTTGGAAGACTTAGTAAACCTTAATGCATATAATAAACAGAAATGGCCACAGAATATAAACACCGTATAGTTATGATCCATAGCTCCGGTTTATTTGAGAAACTATTTAAGTAAACAGATGGGTACAAAAGGTTATACAAAATACCATAGCGGTAATGGCGCTGCCAAGATACATTTCTAAAATTGTTCATATATATCTAAATAATTCAATTGATGTTTGATTTGCTTAGGCGAGAAAAGACATAGTGAAGATATGAACATCTAAGGAAATTAAAAAGTAGACAAGATGTCGGCATGGCAACTATTAGAAGCAGAGTATTCTCAAATGGATCAAACACAGTAGCACACTGCTCGGAAAAAGTTAGATTTATAAATACAGAATAAATCTAACTTTTTCCGAGCAGTGTGCTACTTCTTATTTGTTATATGTTCTTATTATTACGAAAGTTAAAAAAATGTATAAAATGTACATCCGTTATGTAAGAAATATTTATGTACATACACTGAAATTTATTAATATACTTAAATATAATTACCCTACATAATTTAGTTAATTCATTTAAATTTATTGCTATAGAAAACGATTGATATAGATATATATTCAAGGTCATATAAAAAATATATGGTAAATGATCATATGTAGCAACTAAGCTTAAGAATGAATCGTAATTCGTTGGTTGTAGGACCTAAACTTAAAAATGCGTCATAATTCGTTGGTTGTAAGAACTAAATTCAAAAATGCATCGTACTTTGTTGGTTGTAGTTTGTATAGCAACACACTACCGCTGTCGTTAGCTCACATCGTACTTGGCCATCTTGAGCATCATTGAACGCCGGTTGATTTAGCATTCTTGTTGTCCTCTGATGACATCCTGTTTTTCTTTCGGTTTAACTTTGATGATACGATACGGCCGGAAATTTTGCGCTGCCAATTTATTCCTACTTGTAAATTATGGCCGGTTGATTGTAACAAATTTGCCTATTTAAAATACATTTGCTTGCTTACGTTTTATGTTGTAATTTTTATTTTTCGCTCTGAACTATTGCAATTTGAAAATTTGCTACATTTCTCAACTGATTTCACTTACGCCGATATTACGAAATATTTTTCTATTAAATTCGCTATTTAGAAGTCTTACGAGCAATCGAAATGGTGCCGTTGGAATATTTTGGTGTAATATATACTATTCAGAGCCTGTTGCTTCGTGGAAAGAAGTTTTACCATTTCGTAATTATTGCCGCTTACGAAACAATTCTAATGATAACACAATCTAATATTTTGACTTGCCAATTTGCTTTGGGAATCCCCACCATAATTTAATGTACTTCCTATTCTCATAATCATAATACGATCCGAAATAGTTCGTTTCGGACTGCCTAGTACAGTTTTAGTTTAATCTATCGATGGCGTCATGAACGTGAAATTACTTTAGTGTAATAAGCTTGGCTTATTATAACTTCCAACAAAAAACAACAAGAATTTAATATTGATTGTTTTGGTTTATTAAATTTATCTTTTCGTTGTGGACACCATGCCGACAGATGTTCAGCTCAGACTATCCATTGTATAATATTTGGGCTGCTCACTTATTACATTTTTTTAAATTATTTTAATTATTAAACTATTTGTGTTTGGACCATGTTTCACTCTATTATTCGTACCAAAAATTTATGATGCCCTAATAGTCCAACCACTTCTAGTTCTCACTCCTTCTATGAATGTTGTATTTGATGTTTGTATAGTTTTTGCTTCAGAGCCAAATGTTTTGGAATTTATTTGATTAGTAGGTGCAGCTACAGGATTTTCGATCTCAACTGTCGGTACCAATTTATCTACATAACAATAATCGATTATAATAGTGGTTGAGGTTTTCACTATTAATGAGTTATCCGTGATAACATTGTTTTCGTGCCCAAAAATTTGAGGTAAAGTTACTATTTAAATTTCTCTTAAATTATCTGTAGCAATGTTCTGAGTCTATTTTACGTTTTCATTAAACAATATATAACTAGAAGTTCCGGATATAGTTTTTCTAGCTAATTTCTATTTCAAATTGTAACGTTTTGCATTACCGAACTGGTTCCATGTATGACATATCGTACTTATGTTCATAAAAGGTAGTGAATATTATTAAGTAGAATCATTTTATTATTTGTGATTGAAGAACGAATCAGAATATGATTAAAATTCCTAATTTCTGTATTTGGAGGACATATGACGTTAAAAGAACCGAATCCTCTTATGTTATTGTTTATTACCAGATAAGAAGTACAAAAAGTTCGAGATAACTTCTTTAACAAGTGGGTGTTGGAATAATATTAGATAGTGAGGACGTTTAGTTCAAGAGGGATAACTCTGAGAAAACTAGCATTCTAGAAACGGATGAAAGGCAGGCATGCTTGTAAGCTAGCATTATGAATTTAATAAGATGGGGTTCCATAACTGTGGTACTATCATGCCGAATTCTTTTCTTGGGACATATAACGACTTAATTTTTTCCAAGGGAAAGCAAAAAATGTAAAAGAGTAGGAAGGTAGAAAATTTTGGAATGAAAGTAAAAAATTTGTGATTTGGTGGCCAATAAAAGTTTAATCAAGCAAACTGGTTTTAGGAATTGAGATGAAAATAATAAATAGAAAAAATTCAGATCAATGCCATAACCTGTTGTTTCCTTGAGATCTCCTAAAACCATCCTTGGCACGTCGTTGGCCAAAAGAAGATATGAAGTCCCACAACCTTTATGTTTATCATAGAATATGAGATGACTTGTTGTGGACTGAAGATCAGGGGAGGCGTGGGTAAAATTATATTAATTCATTGCTTATATAGTCTTTTAATTTAGTTGTCCATATGGAAAATTAAGGTAAAATATGGTAAATTTTCTTTTGTTTTATCTAAAATAAAAACAAGTGTTAATAATAATAAATCAAAATCAATTTCCAATTTGTATACCGTGTCTGTTGGCTAGCAGGAATTATTATGTGGTGTGAATAATTCGTCTTTTTTTCTATACAGTTTAAATTATTCTTAGGAAACTTGCTTTTTAAATCATGAAATAGGCAATTTGAAACAATGATTGAAATTCGTAAACAAACTATCTTTTTCTTCTTTTTCGTCTTACTGATATAAGTTTTATTTATATAATAATATTATTATTGAGATTTCATTTTTTTAAATTTAATCTTATATATGAGCTATTTTAATATTGTACGACAAGAAAATAGTTCTTCAAAAAATAATATTTTGTATAATTTTCTGTTACATTAAGAATTTATTGTATATGAAAAATTGTTTAAAATAAAAAAATTAATACCAAAATTTTATTTTAACTCTTCAAAGTAATAAAATGATTTCTTTTGCGTTATTATTAAAGTTTTCTTTACAATTTCTTTAAATATTTGTAAATTTAAATCATTTTTTCAGAACGAAATAGATGATTAAATAATATTTTTATGTAGTGTCATTCCTAGTGATTGAATATTACATATTGTACAAAAAATTATTTTTACTTACTCCAAGGAAAAATGATCCTTCAATAATTATTGGACGTGAAAATTATACCTACGGGATTTATATTTAACATTGTGATTCAGTATTTACTATGTAACATTGTGTACTGAGAGATTTATATTAAACATTGTGAAATAATATTTTTAACTGACAAAAGTAATTTTTGTTTTAAAACAAAATATTTTCATATTTAATTAGAGTCAAATAAAATAAAGTAGCAAACCTACTATAATTATAATTGTAAAAATAAATAGATATTTTTATTGTATTTTTTAAGAAATAATAATTTATGATCATAAAAATAATAACATTTTTCATATGTAAGTGAAATTTACTATTTAATAACTAATTGAATGAATTGAGGTCATTGACCAATATATAGTAATGTCTTATATAACAGGTAAATGGTTAGCACCGTCGCTATTTTCTACCAGCACGGATTCGGAATCCATAGCCAGTGAATTTGTAATACCACTGAGATGATCCCGGCGTACCAATACCTCAAAAAAAAATTGAAAGCCATTTGCTCTAGCGGTTCATCACCGGAAAGAAAGAGAAATCAAAACTTGCCTACAATGATTACATCTGAAAACGGTTCCTCTAATCGACTTGCATATTATCTACCAATGATATAACAAAAAATAACACAGTGTTATGGTCTAAATAACAGTTGGTAATACAAATATTCACTGCGAATAGTATTGAGATAAGTAAATACCTCCGTTTTCTGGAGCATACTTCTAGCTAGATTTTGCGTTTGGCAAAGACGTGCACTCACATCCACATAAAAAGAAAAATCATGCTAAATACATAAAATGAAAATGGAGAAACTAAAGATGTTTATTTCTTTATTGGAAGGGCAATAAAGAGTGAGAAAGAGAAAAAATCGACTGTCAAGAAGAAGATATAAAAATTGGGATAAGTAAATATTTAATTTGCATGAAAAGTAAGAGAAAAATATTTATATATAAAAAATTATCGATACCTAAATGGAAAACCAAAAAGGGAATAAAAACAACGTGGAGTTGACCGGGAGAGAACTATGTGTTTAGTCTCTCCTTGCCCATGATCCAAAACAACCATCGGCACTCCGTAGCCAAATCGGTTGAAATGATCTGAGAATTGCGACGGTGATCTCACTTACTGCATCCGCTAAGTCGAGAAAACATGTATGTTAGGTTCGCTAGACCGGGATCTCGAAGGATAGGAGAAAGCTTAAATAAAAATCGATTATGTGAATTTATTGCGCATTTAATCCCATCAAAAAATTTATTTGCAAAAAATAGTAATAATTATATATTTATACAATTTAACAGTCATTTGTATATTATTGTTTTTCCTTAAATAAAATTTATACTCATTAATATTTTGCTGTAGTAGAGTTAAATAAATGTAATATTAAATATTTTTTAATGGTTTTCTCTTTTATTTAAATTTTATTTGAAATTTAAACTATGAACGATTGTGTACCCATTTAGTACTTTTCCATTTATTTAATTTTTAATTATGAAGGTATCTTTTAAATTACTCACTTTGTTTTATATTGAACGGGTAAGTTGTACTTTAATTTATTTTTTTGTGTATTGTTTCATTCAGTCTATTTAAATTTCATTATTATTTAAACTGATAAGGTCTATTATAAATTACTCAATTCGTCTTATTTTTAACGGGTAAGTTCTATTTGCATTTACAAATTTTTTATTTTAATTTAAAATTCTTAACATTTAAAGTCTATTATTAATTTTGTCATTTCATTTTTAATTTTAACTGTAAATGTATATTTTACTTTACTTGTAGAATTCATACATTTTCGAAAAGGAAAAAAATGGTTGCATTATGTGAGAACAAAATAGATGATGGACCAGAAAAAGAAAAAAAAATAGTTTTACCAATTGTAATTTTTAAGATTTATTTGCTCTTTTATTAATTTTAAATATAACTTTTTCATTTCGTATCTATATTACACATACACGATACTATTTTATTGAGTTAATATATACACATTTTTGGTTTTTTTGTCTATTTTCTTTTATAAATCTAATATCATTGTGATAATTATTTATAATAATTTTTATAAAAAATAGTTTATTGATAACTTTATGTATATTATTTGTTTTAATTTTTTTCATGCGTAATACTTGTATTTTTATTTGTTTTTTTTTCTTCAAATATTAAACGTTTAATAATAAATTTGATCTTATTTATTATATCTAGTTTATTTATTATAACTTATTCCGATAAAACTGTTGAAATAAAAATAATTACGATATTATACACTTTTGTATAACAACATAGGATTTTTCTTTTTACTTCGCATTGATTAGTGGAAGTTTTGACATCCAGAAGCTACATTCTACTTAGTTTGATCTCTCCCACTGCCTGCCTGAAAAAACTCATCTTCTTTATGGTGGCGCCTCTAACCTCGATCGTACGACTAGTTACGTCAATTATTTAAAGAAGTGTTATCGAATCATGGAATATTCTGACGTGTGGTGGTTATAGGACCATTGTATAATACCTTGATGGGAGTAAAGCAGACTTTATTTAAGCCTAAAGAGGAAACGACTTACAAGGTAATGACCCGTAACTTACATTACTCCACATCGATAGTGCGAGTTGGAGGTTCAAAGACATGACGTCATCCGTAATTTTATGCAAACATGAGGTGGCTGTATTAGCACATACCAATATTTGTATTTCTAATGTAAAATGGGAACTCCTCTCTAAATTTTTTTATTTCGTTAAAATAAGCTGGTTGCTTGTTTTAACGAAATAAAAAAATTTGGAGAGAGTACCCATTTTACATTAGAAATACCATATTTTAAAACAATAAAAATATGGTCAACATAGAAATGTTGATATATAGTTCATTAAAATAAAAGTTGATTATTACAAAAGATATTGTGCATTGTTATAGATACTACGAGTACAGGTATAAGAAAATATATTACCAATATATGCCAAAATATGTCAAATATGCTGGTGAGCAGCTAACAACAGACTACTTAAAAAAAATTGGGAAACCTGCAGCTAAATATGCTCTCTGTGTTAGTAGCTATTCCGCAAATTACAAAAGATGTTGCAATTAAAAGTAGTAAAAATGAAAATATATCTAACTGAAATAAAATTCCACCAACTGGTCCAGCCAAAATTAACATATGGTATGCTGTAGTTGCATCTCGGGTCACCAATACTCGACAGTACAAAAAAAAACAAGAACTTCGTCAACAGTAACATCAGTATCCATAATAACATCAACCACTATTATACATCAATCAACAAGTAATAGTTACTAGGGTAGCCAGTGGTCGAAATTCGACCACACATTTCTTCAGCGATTGTTAATAATGAACTAACAATAATTTTTTATTTTTTTATTTTATTTATTTATTTGACTTTTTTTTTCTGTAATTCAAATGTGATTAGTAATTTATTGTAGCACATTTAACATGTTAATTTTTTTTCCCGTAAATATTTTTAAAATTTTCTTGTTCTTTCCAATCTTTGCCAATCATGTTGCCTGATCTGCCTTGCGCAATGATTCTTCCATCAGCCAACAGATTTATTGTGTCCACGCATTTAGCGTACTTGGCAGCGTATGCACCTGTAATATATTATAAATGTTTTATATTATTTTTTCTAAGAATTTATATTTTTTGAAAAAATTACCAATGATTTCGCGTAAATTCGCACCCTTTCCTTTAAAGCTATGCAATACGCTGTGTATCTTTTGGTCACTGTCATGCTGTTCGCCCTCTGCTCGAACTGGGTAATTGTCAGCCCTCTGCTCGAACTGGGTAATTGAAAAGGCTATCATGTTTCTTTCGAAAGGTTGCTCCCCATCAACAGTCGTAAATATAACAGCTACATCAGTCTGTGTTGTATCGTTATACCTACGTAAATCTGTTTCTCGATTCACTGTAATGACCATACATATTTCTTTATCCGCATTATCTATACTTTCACAGTGATCTTTCATTGTGCGAACAGAACGAATAAATTTATTAACTCTTTCTAATTCAAGAATAAAGGCATGCGACCGTATGGATTTGTCAATGGTCCAGATCTATGATAAAATGTATCGTGAATTTTAAAGTGATATACACCACCTAAAATCGTCTCAGAAATATTCGCTTCAGAACTAACCATCGCAAATGCTGAATTATAGTTCCGTACATAATTGGAATAATTTTTTTATGTTTTTTTTATTTGTGCATCATTCGATGTGAGCCCACGATAAAGTGAATTAAATTTGTCATTTTGTGTGAATGCCGCCAAATTTACTTTTCCCTTATGACAACACATGGTAAATGCTCTTCTATCGCGCATCGTGATTTCTGATTTAAAATGCATTGCCTTACGTATCTGCATTGCAAATTCAACAAACCAATATCAAAACTTTCAAAATTAATTGGAACCACTTGCAATGCACATTTAAACGAATTTTTCAATAAATCAATTGAATCAATAACACTATGATCATCATTCTGAATTAAATTTCCAACACTTGTATTTGTTACATTAGTAGTTCTACGAAAAACTTGACCCTCCCAGTTTCTTTGCCTTTCTACCCGCCCCGAAAGCGTTCGACGCCGCGGCATGAACATGGTTTGTATTTGTTTCTTCGAAACTGTATATATTAAAAAAATACAAAGCAAAAAATGAAATCAAAAGAAACTCCGAATTTCAATACGTAAAGAAACGTTTGTCGTCTGTACTCTCTCGATGTCAATCTGCGTTGTTCGAAACTATGATGTTTTCTACATTTAATAAAAAAAATAAAATGCATCAACATTGATTTGCAACAAACCAACTTGAATGCTGGTATGCTAATGAGGTTTGAAAAAATTCCACAGTATCATTTGACACGCATACAAAAAAAAACAATGACGTACTTTATGTTGTATATTTTGTTCACTCTGTTAGCTTCCATTGTATTCGAAAAAATTCCACTCGCATTCAATGCAAAAAAATTCACTCAGTTCACCTACTAAGCTGTATGCGCTGATCACTCTATGAAT
>CATQJD010000069.1:17500-18890 GCA_958298945.1 Atherix ibis | reverse complement strand
CCTTGAATCAATTGTAAACGACTTTGGTATCGGGCAAGGTGTTGTTAATGGAAGAGCAGCTACCATACTGCGATCCACTGAAACTTAACCTATGCTCGATGATTCGAATATTTACTATGCAGATATATAAATATATATATATGTGTATTAAATATAAGGTAGCATGTATAATATTTATACTTGTTATGCATTAATAATTATTTATTAGTTGCGGAGGATGGGTGATGGATATATGATGTATTATATACTTATAAGAAAAAGTATTAATAAGTATTTACACTTATATTAATTATGGCTTTAAAAAATAATATAATATTATATATTTTTTTAAAAAGAACTTATCATAATAATAATAATTATATGATATAATATATAAAATCATTTTGATAAAAGTTTTTAACTTTAACATATTGATATTGTATTGTTGGTTGTTGTGTTGGAATAATAAGTATTTACTAATTTATATTTCTATTTTTGGTTTAATGTATAAATATACTTATAATTATGAGAACTTAATATGATATATATAAGATCTTATATATGATCATTTTGATGAATGGTTGAAATAAACATTAACATATTATTATTGTCATTTATAATTGTTGGGTAAATATACTTATATAAATAAGAATTTAATATGAAATATAATAAAATCATTTTGATGGATAGAAGAAAGAAGGTGGCAATAAACTTTAACATTAAAGTATATTGATATTGTATTGGATCATTATATATCTCTATACATAAGATCAATTAGTTGGATGGATGGTGGGCAATAAGCATTAACTTATTTTTAGTTAATGTATAAATAATGAGAACTTAATATGAAATATAATATATAAAATCATTATTAGATGGACGTTAGCAAAAAATATTCACATTAACGTATATTGATATTGTATAAATATTCTTATAATATAGAACTTATCATAAAAATTTTAAAATATATATAATTTAATAAATTGTATATGATCATTTTATATGATATTAATATGTGGAATAAGCATTTTAGGTTTTTTGTTGAACAAATGGATGGTATAACTAATAATAAAATGGCTTATAAAAGTTGGTGGTTAGAAAAAAATTTTAGTAAACTGAAATGTATCTTTACAATGTTATTAGGGTTAATAATGAAAAATGTTTAAAAAAATATATTTTATTTTAGGTTGTTAAATACCCTTTTTCAGCTTCTAGATAGACCAAAAGTTTTCTTTTCGTATTGTTATAAATTATAATTTTAACAATATAAAGTTAACTGAAATGTATCTTTATAGTGTTATTAGGATCAAACTAATAGGTTAATAATGAAAAATGTTGAAAAAAATATATTTTATTTTAGGTTGTTAAATACCCTTTTTCAGCTTCTAGATAGACCAAAAGTTTTCTTTTC
>CATQJD010000069.1:10000-12500 GCA_958298945.1 Atherix ibis | reverse complement strand
GCTTGCTTAAAACAGCAGGACGGTGGACATGGAAGTCGTAAACCGCTAAGGAGTGTGTAACAACTCACCTGCCGAAGCAACTAGCCCTTAAAATGGATGGCGCTCAAGTTGTATGCCTATACATTACCGCTAAAGCAAATGATTTATAAATTAATAAATCTTAAAGCTTTAGTGAGTAGGAGGGTACGATGGTGTGCGTTGAAGTGTTTGGCGTAAGCCTGCATGGAGCCGCCATTGGTACAGATCTTGGTGGTAGTAGCAAATAATCGAATGAGACCTTGGAGGACTGAAGTGGAGAAGGGTTTCGTGTGAACAGTGGTTGATCACGAGTTAGTCGGTCCTAAGTTTATGGTGAAAACCAATGTATATATATAAACTATTAGTTAATATATATATTTAAACGAAAGGGAATACGGTTCCAATTCCGTAACCTGTTAAGTATACGTTTGTTATTAAAAATGGGCTTTTTGCTCATCCTGGTAACAGAAATAACCATAAAGAAACCGTCGAGAGGTATCGGAAGAGTTTTCTTTTCTGTTTCATAGTCGTATCACCATGGAAGTCTTTCGAAGAGAGATATGGTGAATGGACTAGAAGAGCATGGCATTTACTGCTGTGTCGATATTTTCTCCTCGGGCCTTGAAAATTTATGGTAAGGAAACGCAAACTTCTTAACAGGCCGTACCTATATCCGCAGCTGGTCTCCAAGGTGAAGAGTCTCTAGTCGATAGAATAATGTAGGTAAGGGAAGTCGGCAAATTAGATCCGTAACTTCGGGATAAGGATTGGCTCTGAAGATTGAGATAGTCGGGCTTAACGAGATTTCTTCTGTCCCTATCTACTATCTAGCGAAACCACAGCCAAGGGAACGGGCTTGGAATAATTAGCGGGGAAAGAAGACCCTGTTGAGTTTGACTCTAATCTGGCAATGTAAGGAGACCTAAGAGGTGTAGCATAAGTGGGAGATATTAAATTTCGATTTAATATCAACAATGAAATACCACTACTCTTATTGTTTCCTTACTTACTTGATTAAATGGAACGTGTATTATATACATAGCCATTCTTAAAATGTATTTATATGTTTTTATGGTGTTTTGTTTTGATACAAGTTTCTTGTTTGAAATATTATGAGTTTGTTATACATACCAAACAAATTATAATGAAATTATAATTTTTGCTTTTGTGAATTTTAAAATATTAGTTTAATTCGGTATAACTCTTATACTTAGATATGATCCAATTCAAGGACATTTCCAGGTAGGGAGTTTGACTGGGGCGGTACATCTCTCAAATAATAACGGAGGTGTCCCAAGGCCAGCTCAGTGCGGACAGAAACCACACATAGAGCAAAAGGGCAAATGCTGACTTGATCTCGGTATTCAGTACATACAGAGACAGCAAAAGCTCGGCCTATCGATCCTTTTGGTTTAAAGAGTTTTTAACAAGAGGTGTCAGAAAAATTACCACAGGGATAACTGGCTTGTGGCGGCCAAGCGTTCATAGCGACGTCGCTTTTTGATCCTTCGATGTCGGCTCTTCCTATCATTGTGAAGCAAAATTCACCAAGCGTTGGATTGTTCACCCATACAAGGGAACGTGAGCTGGGTTTAGACCGTCGCGAGACAGGTTAGTTTTACCCTACTGATGACAAATATAGTTATTACAACAGCATTCCTGCGTAGTACGAGAGGAACCGCAGGTACGGACAATTGGTACAATACTTGTTCGAGAGAACAGTGGTATGATGCTACGTCCGCTGGATTATGCCTGAACGCCTCTAAGGTCGTATCCGTGCTGGATTGTAATAATAGTAATGGGGTTAATTATATTATATGGTAATATGACGTTGTAAGCTAGACTACATAAGTAATTTAGCGAAAATGTTTTTTACCGAAACCAATTAGTAATATAATATGGGTAATATGTTTCTTATTATGCACGAGATTCATGTTAAGTGCCAATTATATAATACAAATTGTTTTCATATATAATGTAATACCTTGAATCAATTGTAAACGACTTTGGTATCGGGCAAGGTGTTGTTAATGGAAGAGCAGCTACCATACTGCGATCCACTGAAACTTAACCTATGCTCGATGATTCGAATATTTACTATGCAGATATATAAATATATATATATGTGTATTAAATATAAGGTAGCATGTATAATATTTATACTTGTTATGCATTAATAATTATTTATTAGTTGCGGAGGATGGGTGATGGATATATGATGTATTATATACTTATAAGAAAAAGTATTAATAAGTATTTACACTTATATTAATTATGGCTTTAAAAAATAATATAATATTATATATTTTTTTAAAAAGAACTTATCATAATAATAATAATTATATGATATAATATATAAAATCATTTTGATAAAAGTTTTTAACTTTAACATATTGATATTGTATTGTTGGTTGTTGTGTTGGAATAATAAGTATTTACTAATTTATATTTCTATTTTTGGTTTAATGTATAAATATACTTA
>CATQJD010000068.1:7500-17500 GCA_958298945.1 Atherix ibis | reverse complement strand
GACATTGTAATCTGTTATAAACAAAATTTATCATAAGGTATTAAAGTAAAAAAGTTTATATATGTATTAGCTGTTATGGCTTATATTTTATAAAATTGCAAATATAATACTGGATAAATATATAACAGCACATAAATATATAATGCTAACATCAATGAAGATGTTGTAAATATATATGTATATATTTTATAAATATATATATTATAAGCATTTATATTATTGACAATGCTTTAGATTTAGAATACCTTCGGGACCCGTCTTGAAACACGGACCAAGAAGTCTAACATATGTGCAAGTCATTAGGTATTATTTAAAACCTAAAGGCGTAATTAACTTAAATGTTAATATTGGATTATTTTATATTTAATATTTACTATTATTATAAAGTTCATCCAGGGACGTTTTATATAGTTATGTATTTTAATATCTGATATTATTTATACCTCTAACTAAAGCGTACCTTGAGCATATATGTTGTGACCCGAAAGATGGTGAACTATACCTGATCAGGTTGAAGTCAGGGGAAACCCTGATGGAAGACCGAAACAGTTCTGACGTGCAAATCGATTGTCAGAATTGGGTATAGGGGCGAAAGACCAATCGAACCATCTAGTAGCTGGTTCCCTCCGAAGTTTCCCTCAGGATAGCTGGTGCAAATAAATATTATATAATATAATCTTATCTGGTAAAGCGAATGATTAGAGGCATTAGGGCCGAAACGACCTTAACCTATTCTCAAACTTTAAATGGGTAAGAACCTTATCTTTCTTGATATGAAGATTAGGTTATGATATATTGTGCCTAGTGGGCCACTTTTGGTAAGCAGAACTGGCGCTGTGGGATGAACCAAACGTAATGTTACGGCGCCAAAATTGACAACTCATACTGATACCATGAAAGGCGTTGCTTGCTTAAAACAGCAGGACGGTGGACATGGAAGTCGTAAACCGCTAAGGAGTGTGTAACAACTCACCTGCCGAAGCAACTAGCCCTTAAAATGGATGGCGCTCAAGTTGTATGCCTATACATTACCGCTAAAGCAAATGATTTATAAATTAATAAATCTTAAAGCTTTAGTGAGTAGGAGGGTACGATGGTGTGCGTTGAAGTGTTTGGCGTAAGCCTGCATGGAGCCGCCATTGGTACAGATCTTGGTGGTAGTAGCAAATAATCGAATGAGACCTTGGAGGACTGAAGTGGAGAAGGGTTTCGTGTGAACAGTGGTTGATCACGAGTTAGTCGGTCCTAAGTTTATGGTGAAAACCAATGTATATATATAAACTATTAGTTAATATATATATTTAAACGAAAGGGAATACGGTTCCAATTCCGTAACCTGTTAAGTATACGTTTGTTATTAAAAATGGGCTTTTTGCTCATCCTGGTAACAGAAATAACCATAAAGAAACCGTCGAGAGGTATCGGAAGAGTTTTCTTTTCTGTTTCATAGTCGTATCACCATGGAAGTCTTTCGAAGAGAGATATGGTGAATGGACTAGAAGAGCATGGCATTTACTGCTGTGTCGATATTTTCTCCTCGGGCCTTGAAAATTTATGGTAAGGAAACGCAAACTTCTTAACAGGCCGTACCTATATCCGCAGCTGGTCTCCAAGGTGAAGAGTCTCTAGTCGATAGAATAATGTAGGTAAGGGAAGTCGGCAAATTAGATCCGTAACTTCGGGATAAGGATTGGCTCTGAAGATTGAGATAGTCGGGCTTGATTGGAAAGTAATAAAATGGTTTTATGTACTCGTTCTGGGTAAAGAGATGATTTTTTAAATTGTTGATTTCCCGGATAGAAGTTTACGTAACCAAATTACGGAACTTTCTTGCTAATAATTTATAAAATTTACTTTTTATATATTTATAACGACTATCAATTAACAATCAATTCAGAACTGGCACGGACTTGGGAAATCCGACTGTCTAATTAAAACAAAGCATTGTGATGGCCCCAACGGGTGTTGACACAATGTGATTTCTGCCCAGTGCTCTGAATGTCAAAGTGAAGAAATTCAAGTAAGCGCGGGTAAACGGCGGGAGTAACTATGACTCTCTTAAGGTAGCCAAATGCCTCGTCATCTAATTAGTGACGCGCATGAATGGATTAACGAGATTTCTTCTGTCCCTATCTACTCGCTCTAGGCGCCGTGGCGTGAATGTGGAGGGTGCATGGGAAATATATAAAAATGCCAGAGCGGACTACAAGGCCAGCATCAAGTTGGCTAAGGAATCTCACTGGCAGAACTATGTCAGCGTGTGTGGAAATGAGAATGTGTGGGGTCCGGTATACCGTTTATGCATGGGCAGACGTGCTAGATACGATGTATCTAGTATAAAAGTGAATGATAAGTATACGAATAATTGGGAAGATAGTGTTAGGGCATTGATGGATGAGTTTTTCCCGGGAGTGAGTGCCTGGGAAAGAGTGAATGTAGGGCCTAGATACCCTGCGCCATTTGATTGGGAGGAGGTCGACAGGGCTGTCTATAAAACAAGAGTAAGGAAAGCTCCTGGCCTTGATGGTGTGAATGGAGAAATGTTTAGAAGTGTCTGGCGTGCAATGCCCGAGTATGTCTGTGAGTTGTTCAATGAATGTCTGACGAATGGTGTCTTTCCAAAAGAATGGAAGAGGGCGGATGTGGTCATCTTACTCAAGTCCAAGGATAAGATATTGACTGACCCATCCTCTTACAGACCTATATGTCTGTTGTCTGTAATTGGGAAGGTACTCGAACGAATGATGGTGTGCCGGCTGAATATAAGGCTTTCTGAAAGAGGCATATCCAGCTCCCAGTATGGATTTACTGAAGGTAGATCTACTGAGGATGCCTGGATGCGTGCAAGAATGTATGTTGAAGAGAGTAATTGCAAGTATGTGTTAGGGTTGTTTGTCGATTTTAAATCGGCATTCAACTGTTTGAAATGGGATCAAGTGATTGGGAAGCTCCTCGAAGTAGAGTGTAATGAAGTACATCTTTGGATGAGCTATTTCGAGGATAGATATGTAATTGTGAATGGTAAAAATGGGAGCGTCGTGAGACAAATGGTTCGAGGATGCCCACAGGGATCTGTGGCTGGTCCGGCCATTTGGAACATGATGATGAATGACCTGCTACTATTACTGGAGAGAACAGGTTGCAAGGTTGTTGCGTATGCAGATGACCTGCTTCTTTTGATTGAAGGAGATAGTCGTGTGAATCTCGAGACGAGGGGCTCAGAATGTATGAAGCATGTATATGAATGGGGCGAGCGAGTGGGTGTGGGTGTCTCTGAGCGTAAGAGCGAATGTATGCTATTAAAAGGCTCTTTGAGCCTGAGAAGGGTACCTAATGTGAGAATGAGGAATGCGGCGCTGCGGTATTCACCAATGGTTAAATATCTCGGTGTCCGGGTGAGTGAACGCCTGAATTTCAAACCCCATTTGGACTACCTCAGAAAGAAAGTGGTTAGCACCACTGGATGTCTGAGCAGGGTATTAAGGAAAGAATGGGGTATTCGAGGGAGGGCAATGCGAACACTATACAAGGGTTTGTTTGTTGCGTGTATGGCGTATGGTGCCTGTGTATGGGGGGATATAATGAGATTTAGGTATGCTAGAGACAGGATTAATAGTATTCAGCGGTTGGTTCTGTATGCATGCCTGAATGTTTGTAGGACAGTTTCCACCGATGCAATGCAGGTCCTACTGGGAGAAATCCCATGGGATCTGGAGGTGCTCCGTAGGAGTATTCTCTATCGTATGCGGCGGGGCATTGTATTACTGGATAGCTGTCCTGTCCTAAATGAGGAGATTCGGGAACTTGCAGAACGCCAAAGACGGGCTCTAGTCCTGGATAGAATGTATGGAATCTGGCAGCAGCGCTGGAATGAGAGTGAGAAAGGGAGATGGACTCACAAGTTTATCTCATGTGTTAGGTTTGCCTCGGCAAATAAATTTGAATGTGGTCTGTTCCTGGGCTATCTGATAACTGGGCATGGTAGTATTAATGAGTTCTTGTATAAACGAGGATTGAGTGAAAGAGAAGAATGTCTGTGTGGCGCCCCACAGGAAAGTGTATATCACCTCCTAGTGGATTGTGCTTTATATGAGGATCTCCGAGATCTGGATGTTTGTGGCATTAGAATGGATGAAGGTCGAGTGGATCTGAGTGGCGCACTCAGTACACCCGAGAGGAGAGCATGTCTGGCTGAATTTGCAAAAGCACTGTTTGAAAGAAGATTAGGATTAATGAATAGGTAGGGAATGTGCCAGCGAGTGAAACGCAAGGTGGTTACAACTGGATGAAAGACCAAGGTCAGTTCCAGTTGTGCCTTCGGGTCTTGGCAAACCCGCGTACCTGAGCTGGCTTAGCGGTGCCTAGGAATTTACAAGATTCCTTACCGTAGCTCAATGAGCGGAGTACAAACCAAAGTACTCTTAAAACAAAAATAGGTACTACGGGAATCGGGGTGCCCCATGGTGTTAAAACACACTGTGCCCGATAATGGTGAGGCGCCTTAGGCAGCAACGTAGTGGCTGTGGTTGAAACCCATATCGCGGGTACGATCTCCGGATCGCAGGTGGGAGGTAACTGGCAAATGTAGCAATGCATTGCAATTATCTCGGGCGTTGTCACTGCTTATGACAGCAGAGGTTTAGATAGTCCTCGCCACCAGCAGTTGGAGTAGTCAGCTTGTAACTGGCTACTGACTGCTAACTATCATATATGGTAGTGCGCTGATTGAGCGTATCTCAATCCCAATGGTCGTGGGCGACCGGTGTTATTTTGTTTTTTAAGATGCGGCATAGCACCATTAAATATATAGAGACTTCTGTCCCTATCTACTATCTAGCGAAACCACAGCCAAGGGAACGGGCTTGGAATAATTAGCGGGGAAAGAAGACCCTGTTGAGTTTGACTCTAATCTGGCAATGTAAGGAGACCTAAGAGGTGTAGCATAAGTGGGAGATATTAAATTTCGATTTAATATCAACAATGAAATACCACTACTCTTATTGTTTCCTTACTTACTTGATTAAATGGAACGTGTATTATATACATAGCCATTCTTAAAATGTATTTATATGTTTTTATGGTGTTTTGTTTTGATACAAGTTTCTTGTTTGAAATATTATGAGTTTGTTATACATACCAAACAAATTATAATGAAATTATAATTTTTGCTTTTGTGAATTTTAAAATATTAGTTTAATTCGGTATAACTCTTATACTTAGATATGATCCAATTCAAGGACATTTCCAGGTAGGGAGTTTGACTGGGGCGGTACATCTCTCAAATAATAACGGAGGTGTCCCAAGGCCAGCTCAGTGCGGACAGAAACCACACATAGAGCAAAAGGGCAAATGCTGACTTGATCTCGGTATTCAGTACATACAGAGACAGCAAAAGCTCGGCCTATCGATCCTTTTGGTTTAAAGAGTTTTTAACAAGAGGTGTCAGAAAAATTACCACAGGGATAACTGGCTTGTGGCGGCCAAGCGTTCATAGCGACGTCGCTTTTTGATCCTTCGATGTCGGCTCTTCCTATCATTGTGAAGCAAAATTCACCAAGCGTTGGATTGTTCACCCATACAAGGGAACGTGAGCTGGGTTTAGACCGTCGCGAGACAGGTTAGTTTTACCCTACTGATGACAAATATAGTTATTACAACAGCATTCCTGCGTAGTACGAGAGGAACCGCAGGTACGGACAATTGGTACAATACTTGTTCGAGAGAACAGTGGTATGATGCTACGTCCGCTGGATTATGCCTGAACGCCTCTAAGGTCGTATCCGTGCTGGATTGTAATAATAGTAATGGGGTTAATTATATTATATGGTAATATGACGTTGTAAGCTAGACTACATAAGTAATTTAGCGAAAATGTTTTTTACCGAAACCAATTAGTAATATAATATGGGTAATGTGTTTCTTATTATGCACGAGATTCATGTTAAGTGCCAATTATATAATACAAATTGTTTTCATATATAATGTAATACCTTGAATCAATTGTAAACGACTTTGGTATCGGGCAAGGTGTTGTTAATGGAAGAGCAGCTACCATACTGCGATCCACTGAAACTTAACCTATGCTCGATGATTCGAATATTTACTATGCAGATATATAAATATATATATATGTGTATTAAATATAAGGTAGCATGTATAATATTTATACTTGTTATGCATTAATAATTATTTATTAGTTGCGGAGGATGGGTGATGGATATATGATGTATTATATACTTATAAGAAAAAGTATTAATAAGTATTTACACTTATATTAATTATGGCTTTAAAAAATAATATAATATTATATATTTTTTTAAAAAGAACTTATCATAATAATAATAATTATATGATATAATATATAAAATCATTTTGATAAAAGTTTTTAACTTTAACATATTGATATTGTATTGTTGGTTGTTGTGTTGGAATAATAAGTATTTACTAATTTATATTTCTATTTTTGGTTTAATGTATAAATATACTTATAATTATGAGAACTTAATATGATATATATAAGATCTTATATATGATCATTTTGATGAATGGTTGAAATAAACATTAACATATTATTATTGTCATTTATAATTGTTGGGTAAATATACTTATATAAATAAGAATTTAATATGAAATATAATAAAATCATTTTGATGGATAGAAGAAAGAAGGTGGCAATAAACTTTAACATTAAAGTATATTGATATTGTATTGGATCATTATATATCTCTATACATAAGATCAATTAGTTGGATGGATGGTGGGCAATAAGCATTAACTTATTTTTAGTTAATGTATAAATAATGAGAACTTAATATGAAATATAATATATAAAATCATTATTAGATGGACGTTAGCAAAAAATATTCACATTAACGTATATTGATATTGTATAAATATTCTTATAATATAGAACTTATCATAAAAATTTTAAAATATATATAATTTAATAAATTGTATATGATCATTTTATATGATATTAATATGTGGAATAAGCATTTTAGGTTTTTTGTTGAACAAATGGATGGTATAACTAATAATAAAATGGCTTATAAAAGTTGGTGGTTAGAAAAAAATTTTAGTAAACTGAAATGTATCTTTACAATGTTATTAGGGTTAATAATGAAAAATGTTTAAAAAAATATATTTTATTTTAGGTTGTTAAATACCCTTTTTCAGCTTCTAGATAGACCAAAAGTTTTCTTTTCGTATTGTTATAAATTATAATTTTAACAATATAAAGTTAACTGAAATGTATCTTTATAGTGTTATTAGGATCAAACTAATAGGTTAATAATGAAAAATGTTGAAAAAAATATATTTTATTTTAGGTTGTTAAATACCCTTTTTCAGCTTCTAGATAGACCAAAAGTTTTCTTTTCGTATTGTTATAAATTATAATTTTAACAATATAAAGTTAACTGAAATATATCTTTATAGTGTTATTAGGATCAAACTAATAGGTTAATAATGAAAAATGTTGAAAAAAATATATTTTATTTTAGGTTGTTAAATACACTTTTTCAGCTTCTAGATAGACCAAAAGTTTTCTTTTCGTATTGTTATAAATTATAATTTTAACAATATAAAGTTAACTGAAATGTATCTTTATAGTGTTATTAGGATCAAACTAATAGGGTTAATAATGAAAAATGTTGAAAAATATATATTTTATTTTAGGTTGTTAAATACCCTTTTTCAGCTTCTAGATAGACCTAAAATTTATATTAAAATAATATAAATTATATGTTAAAATTTACCAAATCGACTTAAATTTTTTTGATTTATTATTAATTTATATTTTTATACATAAATATTGAAAAATATTATGAAATTTGTTGTGTTTTGAAAAAAGTGCAAAAAAAGGACCAATCCTACTTTTTTTTAAAAACTGATATAAGTTTAGGTCTCGACTATCTCTTTTTTAAAAATGGTCTATTTTCATATGTTTTGAATATACAAAACATACTTGTGCTTTCAAAAAAAATAATTTTAAAAATTGACTATTTTATAGTATCAATTTGATATGTTGTTAATATGAATGTGAACCAAAAATAAATTGGTACAAAATACCATATAAAAACAAGGTTATACACAATATAGTAAATGTATATACATAATGTTATACATAAATTAAAATGCTTTTATAAAATAATATAATTATATAATATTCTGGTTGATCCTGCCAGTAGTTATATGCTTGTCTCAAAGATTAAGCCATGCATGTCTAAGTACATACATAAATAAAGTGAAACCGCAAAAGGCTCATTATATCAGTTATGGTTTATTAGATCATAAACAGTTACTTGGATAACTGTGGCAATTCTAGAGCTAATACATGCAATGATAACACGGACCTTTTGGAACGTGTGCTTTTATTAGGCCAAAAACCAAGCGATTATTTATAATCGTATAATATGGTTGAACTCTAGATAATTTGCCGATCGTACGGTCTTAGTACCGACGACAGATCTTTCAAATGTCTGCCCTATCAACTATTGATGGTAGTATCTTGGACTACCATGGTTGCAACGGGTAACGGGGAATCAGGGTTCGATTCCGGAGAGGGAGCCTGAGAAACGGCTACCACATCTAAGGAAGGCAGCAGGCGCGTAAATTACCCACTCCCAGTACGGGGAGGTAGTGACGAAAAATAACAATACAGGACTCATATCCGAGGCCCTGTAATTGGAATGAGTACACTTTAAATCCTTTAACAAGGACCTATTGGAGGGCAAGTCTGGTGCCAGCAGCCGCGGTAATTCCAGCTCCAATAGCGTATATTAAAGTTGTTGCGGTTAAAACGTTCGTAGTTGAATTTGTGCTTCACACGGGTAGTACACCTAAAATATAGGTTAGTACATTACCTTGTGTGCTAGCGTATTACTGGAGGGCTATTGCTTATATATTTATATGTTTGTAATAGCCCTATATAAAGCTGCTATAATGCTCTTTATTGAGTGTTATTGTGGACAGTACAATTACTTTGAACAAATTAAAGTGCTTAAAGCAGGCTTTAAATGCCTGAATATTTTGTGCATGGAATAATGGAATAAGACCTCTGTTCTACTTTCATTGGTTTTTAGATCAAGAGGTAATGATTAATAGAAGCAGTTGGGGGCATTAGTATTACGACGCGAGAGGTGAAATTCTTGGACCGTCGTAAGACTAACTTAAGCGAAAGCATTTGCCAAAGATGTTTTCATTAATCAAGAACGAAAGTTAGAGGTTCGAAGGCGATCAGATACCGCCCTAGTTCTAACCATAAACGATGCCAGCTAGCAATTGGGTATAGCTACTACTATGGCTTTCTCAGTCGCTTCCCGGGAAACCAAAGCTTTTGGGCTCCGGGGGAAGTATGGTTGCAAAGCTGAAACTTAAAGGAATTGACGGAAGGGCACCACCAGGAGTGGAGCCTGCGGCTTAATTTGACTCAACACGGGAAAACTTACCAGGTCCGAACATAAATGAGTAAGACAGATTGATAGCTCTTTCTCGAATCTATGGGTGGTGGTGCATGGCCGTTCTTAGTTCGTGGAGTGATTTGTCTGGTTAATTCCGATAACGAACGAGACTCAAATATATTAAATAGATGCTTTCAGGATTATGGCGTTGAAGCTTTGCATAGCTTTCATTCATAATACTTTTATAGTATTTGATTGTATATGCTAATGTGAGTGGAGTCGTACCTGTTTGTTTGTTCTATAAAAAAAGAACGATTGCTTCTTAAATGGACAAGTTGCGTTTAGCAATAATGAGATTGAGCAATAACAGGTCTGTGATGCCCTTAGATGTCCTGGGCTGCACGCGCGCTACAATGAAAGTATCAACGTGTATTTCCTAGACCGAGAGGTCCGGGTAAACCGCTGAATCACTTTCATGCTTGGGATTGTGAACTGAAACTGTTCACATGAACTTGGAATTCCCAGTAAGTGCGAGTCATTAACTCGTATTGATCAAGTCCCTGCCCTTTGTACACACCGCCCGTCGCTACTACCGATTG
>CATQJD010000068.1:0-2500 GCA_958298945.1 Atherix ibis | reverse complement strand
CCAATATTCGTATGGAGGCGGTTGGGGTCCGATACGCGCGTGAAGTGAAGTACCTTGGACTTAAGGTTGGAGAGAGGCTGAGCTTTCGGCCTCACTTGCAACGTCTAAGGGGGCGCGTAGCCGGTTTGGTTGGTATGCTGGTGCGGGTGCTCCGCAAGGAATGGGGGCTCCAAGCCAGAGTGGTGAGAGTCCTGTATAGGAGTGTGTTTGTTCCGTGTGCTATGTATGCATCGTGTGTGTGGGCTGATACTATGCGCCACCAGTACGCGAGGGTGGGCATAAATTCGGTCCAGCGTTTGGTTCTGTATGCGTGTTTAAATGTGTGTAGAACCGTTTCAACTGAGGCGATGCAGGTTCTCATGGGAGAAATTCCATGGGACTTGGAGGTGCTTCGTGGAAGCATCCACTACCGTCTACGGCGGGGCATCCCGCTTGAAGGTTGTGCGGTTATGAATGATGATGTTCGGAATCTCAGTCCGCGCCATCAGCGTGTACTGGTTCTGAACAAGATGCGTGAGATATGGCAGCAACGATGGGATGAGAGTGTGAATGGCAGATGGACGCATATGTTCATCCCGAATGTGTGCTTTGCATCTGCGTATGGATTTGAGTTTGGTCTGTCCCTTGGGTATTTGCTCACGGGGCATGGCAGTATGAATGGGTTCCTGTGCAGGCGTGGACTGGCCACGGAGGCTAGATGCCCATGCGGGGCGGCGGAGGAGAGTGCTAAGCACCTTCTCGTAGAGTGTAGCCTGTATGGGGATTTGCGTGACTTAGGTGCTTGTGGGATCGTAGTGAATGGTGATAGTGTGGATGTGAGTGGTGTATTGAGCGTGAGAGAAAGGTATGAATGCTTGAATGCGTTTGCCGTGGCACTTTTTGAGAGAAGAATGAGAATGGTGCGTGAATGAGTGCGTGAATGACACGCAGGGTGGCTACAACCGGGTGAAAGACCAAGGTCGATTCCGGTTGTACCTTCGGGTTTTGGCGAACCCGCGTACCTGAGCTGGCCTAGCGGTGCCTAGGAATTTACAAGATTCCTTACCGTAGCTTTAACGAGCGGAGTACAAACCAAAGTACTCTTAAAACAAAAATGGGTACCACGGGGATCGGGAGCCCCACAGTAGAATATACTGTGCCCGATCGAGGTGAGGCGCCATTTGGCAGCAACGTGGTGGTTGTGGTTAATACCCATGTCGCGGGTACGGTCTTCGGATCGCAGGTGTGAGGTAACTGGCAAATGTAGCAATGCATTGCACTTATCTCGGGCACTGTCACTGCTTATGACAGTAGAGGTTTAGATAGTCCTCGCCACCAGCAGGTGGAGAGTCAGCTTGTAACTGATTCTATCTGCTAACTGCCAGTAATGGTGGTGCGTTGATTGAGCGTATCTCGATCCCTATAGTCGTAGGCGACTCGTGGTCTAAAGCATTGGCAACAAAATCACGTTAAATAATAACCTTTCACTGTCCCTATCTACTATCTAGCGAAACCACAGCCAAGGGAACGGGCTTGGAATAATTAGCGGGGAAAGAAGACCCTGTTGAGTTTGACTCTAATCTGGCAATGTAAGGAGACCTAAGAGGTGTAGCATAAGTGGGAGATATTAAATTTCGATTTAATATCAACAATGAAATACCACTACTCTTATTGTTTCCTTACTTACTTGATTAAATGGAACGTGTATTATATACATAGCCATTCTTAAAATGTATTTATATGTTTTTATGGTGTTTTGTTTTGATACAAGTTTCTTGTTTGAAATATTATGAGTTTGTTATACATACCAAACAAATTATAATGAAATTATAATTTTTGCTTTTGTGAATTTTAAAATATTAGTTTAATTCGGTATAACTCTTATACTTAGATATGATCCAATTCAAGGACATTTCCAGGTAGGGAGTTTGACTGGGGCGGTACATCTCTCAAATAATAACGGAGGTGTCCCAAGGCCAGCTCAGTGCGGACAGAAACCACACATAGAGCAAAAGGGCAAATGCTGACTTGATCTCGGTATTCAGTACATACAGAGACAGCAAAAGCTCGGCCTATCGATCCTTTTGGTTTAAAGAGTTTTTAACAAGAGGTGTCAGAAAAATTACCACAGGGATAACTGGCTTGTGGCGGCCAAGCGTTCATAGCGACGTCGCTTTTTGATCCTTCGATGTCGGCTCTTCCTATCATTGTGAAGCAAAATTCACCAAGCGTTGGATTGTTCACCCATACAAGGGAACGTGAGCTGGGTTTAGACCGTCGCGAGACAGGTTAGTTTTACCCTACTGATGACAAATATAGTTATTACAACAGCATTCCTGCGTAGTACGAGAGGAACCGCAGGTACGGACAATTGGTACAATACTTGTTCGAGAGAACAGTGGTATGATGCTACGTCCGCTGGATTATGCCTGAACGCCTCTAAGGTCGTATCCGTGCTGGATTGTAATAATAGTAATGGGGTTAATTATATTATATGGTAATATGACGTTGTAAGCTAGAC
>CATQJD010000067.1:0-33816 GCA_958298945.1 Atherix ibis | reverse complement strand
GTATGTTTAAGAGGAATATGAAGTAGTATGTTTAAGAGGAATATGAAGTAGTATGTTTAAGAGGAATGTGAAGTAGTATGTTTAAGAGGAATATGAAGTAGTATGTTTAAGAGGAATATGAAGTAGTATATTTAAGAGGAATATGAAGTAGTATGTTTAAGAGGAATATGAAGTAGTATATTTAAGAGGAATATGAAGTAGTATGTTTAAGAGGAATATGAAGTAGTACGTTTAAGAGGAATATGAAGTAGTATGTTTAAGAGGAATATGAAGTAGTATGTTTAAGAGGAATATGAAGTAGTATATTTAAGTGGAATATGAAGTAGTATGCTTAAGATGAATATGATGTAGTATGTTTAAGAGGAATATGAAGTAGTATGTTTAAGAGGAATATGAAGTAGTATGTTTAAGAGGAATATGAAGTAGTATATATAAGAGGAATAAGAAGTAGTATGTTTAAGAGGAATATGAAGTAGTATATTTAAGACGAATATGAAGTAGTATGTTTAAGGGGAATATGAAGTAGTATGTTTAAAAGGAATATGAAGTAGTATGTTTAAGAGGAATATGAAGTAGTATGTTTAAGAGGAATACGAAGTAGTATATTTAAGTCGAATATGAAGTAGTATGTTTAAGATGAATATGAAGTAGTATATTTAAGAGGAATACGAAGTAGTATATTTAAGTGGAATATGAAGTAGTATATTTAAGAGGAATATGAAGTAGTATATTTAAGAGGAATGTGAAGTAGTATGTTTAAGAGGAATATGAAGTAGTATGTTTAAGAGGAATATGAAGTAGTATGTTTAAGAGGAATATGAAGTAGTTTATTTAAGAGGAATATGAAGTAGTATATTCAAGAGGAATATGAAGTAGTATGTTTAAGAGGAATATGAAGTTGTATGTTTAAGAGGAATATGAAGTAGTATGTTTAAGAGGAATGTGAAGTAGTATGTTTAAGAGGAATATGAAGTAGTATGTTTAAGAGGAATATGCAGTAGTATGTTTAAGAGAAATGTGAAGTAGTATGTTTAAGAGGAATATGAAGTAGTATGTTTAAGAGGAATATGAAGTAGAATGTTTAAGAGGAATATGAAGTAGTATGTTTAAGAGGAATATAAAGTAGTATATTTAAGAGGAATATGAAGTAGTATGTTTAAGATAAATATGAAGTAGTATGTTTAAGAGGAATATGAAGTAGTATGTTTAAGAGGAATATGAAGTAGTATGTTTAAGATGAATATGAAGTAGTATGTTTAAGAGGAATATGAAGTAGTATGTTTAAGAGGAATATGAAGTAGTATATTTAAGTGGAATATGAAGTAGTATGTTTAAAAGGAATATGAAGTAGTATGTTTAAAAGGAATATAAAGTAGTATATTTAAGATGAATATGAAGTAGTATGTTTAAGAGGAATATGAAGTAGTATGTTTAAGAGGAATATGAAGTCGTATATTTAAGATGAATATGAAGTAGTATGTTTAAGAGGAATATGAAGTAGTATATTTAAGAGGAATATGAAGTAGTATGTTTAACAGGAATATGAAGGGGTATGTTTAAGAGGAATATGAAGTAGTATGTTTAAGAGGAATATGAAGTAGTATGTTTAAGAGGAATACGAAGTAGTATATTTAAGTGGAATATGAAATAGTATGTTTAAGATGAATATGAAGTAGTATGTTTAAGAGGAATATGAAGTAGTATGTTTAAGAGGAATATGAAGTAGTATGCTTAAGAGGAATATGAAGTAGTATATTTAAGAGGAATATGAAGTAGCATATTTAAGAGGAATATGAAGTAGTATGTTTAAGAGGAATATGAAGTAGTATGTTTAGGAGAAATATGAAGTAGTATGTTTAAGAAAAATATGAAGTAGTATGTTTAAGAGATATATGAAGTAGTATGTTTAAGAGGAATATGAAGTAGTATGTTTAAGAGGAATATGAAGTAGTATATTTAAGAGGAATATGAAGTAGTATGTTTAAAAGGAATATAAAGTAGTATATTTAAGTGGAATATGACGTAGTATGTTTAAGATGAATATGAAGTAGTATGTTTAAGAGGAATATGAAGTAGTATGTTAAAGAGGAATGTGAAGTAGTATGTTTAAGAGGAATATGAAGTAGTATGTTTAAGAGGAATATGAAGTAGTATATTTAAGAGGAATATGAAGTAGTATGTTTAAGAGGAATATGAAGTAGTATATTTAAGAGGAATATGAAGTAGTATGTTTAAGAGGACTATGAAGTAGTATGTTTAAGAGGAATATGAAGTAGTATGTTTAAGAGGAATATGAAGTAGTATGTTTAAGAGGAATACGAAGTAGTATATTTAAGTGGAATATGAAGTAGTATGTTTAAGATGAATATGAAGTAGTATGTTTAAGAGGAATATGAAGTAGTATGTTTAAGAGGAATACGAAGTAGTATATTTAAGTGGAATATGAAGTAGTATGTTTAAGAGGAATATGAAGTAGTTTGTTTAAGAGGAATATGAAGCAGTATATATAAGAGGGATATGAAGTAGTATGTTTAAGAGGAATATGAAGTAGTATATTTAAGAGGAATATGAAGTAGTATGTTTAAGAGGAATATGAAGTAGTATGTTTAAGAGGAATGTGAAGTAGTATGTTTAAGAGGAATATGAAGTAGTATGTTTAAGAGGAATATGCAGTAGTATGTTTAAGAGGAATGTGAAGTAGTATGTTTAAGAGGAATATGAAGTAGTATGTTTAAGAGGAATATGAAGTAGAATGTTTAAGAGGAATATGAAGTAGTATGTTTAAGAGGAATATAAAGTAGTATATTTAAGAGGAATATGAAGTAGTATGTTTAAGATAAATATGAAGTAGTATGTTTAAGAGGAATATGAAGTAGTATGTTTAAGAGGAATATGAAGTAGTATGTTTAAGATGAATATGAAGTAGTATGTTTAAGAGGAATATGAAGTAGTATGTTTAAGAGGAATATGAAGTAGTATATTTAAGTGGAATATGAAGTAGTATGTTTAAAAGGAATATGAAGTAGTATGTTTAAAAGGAATAAAAAGTAGTATATTTAAGATGAATATGAAGTAGTATGTTTAAGAGGAATATGAAGTAGTATGTTTAAGAGGAATATGAAGTCGTATATTTAAGATGAATATGAAGTAGTATGTTTAAGAGGAATATGAAGTAGTATATTTAAGAGGAATATGAAGTAGTATGTTTAACAGGAATATGAAGGGGTATGTTTAAGAGGAATATGAAGTAGTATGTTTAAGAGGAATATGAAGTAGTATGTTTAAGAGGAATACGAAGTAGTATATTTAAGTGGAATATGAAATAGTATGTTTAAGATGAATATGAAGTAGTATGTTTAAGAGGAATATGAAGTAGTATGTTTAAGAGGAATATGAAGTAGTATGCTTAAGAGGAATATGAAGTAGTATATTTAAGAGGAATATGAAGTAGCATATTTAAGAGGAATATGAAGTAGTATTTAAGAGGAATATGAAGTAGTATGTTTAGGAGAAATATGAAGTAGTATGTTTAAGAAAAATATGAAGTAGTATGTTTAAGAGATATATGAAGTAGTATGTTTAAGAGGAATATGAAGTAGTATGTTTAAGAGGAATATGAAGTAGTATATTTAAGAGGAATATGAAGTAGTATGTTTAAAAGGAATATAAAGTAGTATATTTAAGTGGAATATGACGTAGTATGTTTAAGATGAATATGAAGTAGTATGTTTAAGAGGAATATGAAGTAGTATGTTAAAGAGGAATGTGAAATAGTATGTTTAAGAGGAATATGAAGTAGTATGTTTAAGAGGAATATGAAGTAGTATATTTAAGAGGAATATGAAGTAGTATGTTTAAGAGGAATATGAAGTAGTATATTTAAGAGGAATATGAAGTAGTATGTTTAAGAGGACTATGAAGTAGTATGTTTAAGAGGAATATGAAGTAGTATGTTTAAGAGGAATATGAAGTAGTATGTTTAAGAGGAATACGAAGTAGTATATTTAAGTGGAATATGAAGTAGTATGTTTAAGATGAATATGAAGTAGTATGTTTAAGAGGAATATGAAGTAGTATGTTTAAGAGGAATACGAAGTAGTATATTTAAGTGGAATATGAAGTAGTATGTTTAAGAGGAATATGAAGTAGTTTGTTTAAGAGGAATATGAAGCAGTATATATAAGAGGGATATGAAGTAGTATGTTTAAGAGGAATATGAAGTAGTATATTTAAGAGGAATATGAAGTAGTATGTTTAAGAGGAATATGAAGTAGTATGTTTAAGAGGAATATAAAGTAGTATGTTTAAGAGGAATATGAAGTAGTATGTTTAAGAGGAATACGAAGTAGTATATTTAAGTCGAATATGAAGTAGTATGTTTAAGATGAATATGAAGTAGTATGTTTAAGAGGAATACGAAGTAGTATATTTAAGTGGAATATGAAGTAGTATATTTAAGAGGAATATGAAGTAGTATATTTAAGAGGAATGTGAAGTAGTATGTTTAAGAGGAATATGAAGTAGTATGTTTAAGAGGAATATGAAGTAGTATGTTTAAGAGAAATATGAAGTAGTTTATTTAAGAGGAATATGAAGTAGTATATTTAAGAGGAATATGAAGTAGTATGTTTAAGAGGAATATGAAGTAGTATGTTTAAGAGGAATATGAAGTAGTATGTTTAAGAAGAATGTGAAGTAGTATGTTTAAGAGGAATATGAAGTAGTATGTTTAAGAGGAATATGCAGTAGTATGTTTAAGAGGAATGTGAAGTAGTATGTTTAAGAGGAATATGAAGTAGTATGTTTAAGAGGAATATGAAGTAGTATGTTTAAGAAAAATATGAAGTAGTATGTTTAAGAGATAAATGAAGTAGTATGTTTAAGAGGAATATGAAGTAGTATGTTTAAGAGGAATATCAAGTAGTATGTTTAAGATGAATATAAAGTAGTATATTTAAGAGGAATATGAAGTAGTATGTTTAAGATGAATATGAAGTAGTATGTTTAAGAGGAATATGAAGTAGTATGTTTAAGAGGAATATGAAGTAGTATGTTTAAGATGAATATGAAGTAGTATGTTTAAGAGGAATATGAAGTAGTATGTTTAAGAGGAATATGAAGTAGTATATTTAAGTGGAATATGAAGTAGTATGTTTAAAAGGAATATGAAGTAGTATGTTTAAAAGGAATATAAAGTAGTATATTTAAGATGAATATGAAGTAGTATGTTTAAGAGGAATATGAAGTAGTATGTTTAAGAGGAATATGAAGTAGTATATTTAAGATGAATATGAAGTAGTATGTTTAAGAGGAATATGAAGTAGTATATTTAGAGGAATATGAAGTAGTATGTTTAAGAGGAATATGAAGTGGTATGTTTAAGACGAATATGAAGTAGGATGTTTAAGAGGAATATGAAGTAGTATGTTTAAGAGGAATACGAAGTAGTATATTTAAGTGGAATATGAAGTAGTATGTTTTAGATGAATATGAAGTAGTATGTTTAAGAGGAATATGAAGTAGTATGTTTAAGAGGAATACGAAGTAGTATATTTAAGTGGAATATGAAGTAGTATGTTTAAGAGGAATATGAAGTAGTATGTTTAGGAGGAATATGAAGTAGTATATATAAGAGGAATATGAAGTAGTATATTTAAGAGGAATATGAAGTAGTATATTTAAGAGGAATATGAAGTAGTATGTTTAAGAAGAATATGAAGTAGTATGTTTAAGAGGAATATGAAGTAGTATGTTTAAGAGGAATATGAAGTAGTATGTTTAAGAGGAATACGAAGTAGTATATTTAAGTGGAATATGAAGTAGTATGTTTAAGATGAATATGAAGTAGTATGTTTAAGAGGAATACGAAGTAGTATATTTAAGTGGAATATGAAGTAGTATATTTAAGAGGATCATGAAGTAGTTTATTTAAGAGGAATGTGAAGAAGTATGTTTAAGACGAATATGAAGTAGTATGTTTAAGAGGAATATGAAGTAGTATGTTTAAGAGGAATATGAAGTAGTTTATTTAAGAGGAATATGAAGTAGTATGTTTAAGAGGAATATGAAGTAGTATGTTTAAGAGGAATATGCAGTAGTATGTTTAAGAGAAATGTGAAGTAGTATGCTTAAGAGGAATATGAAGTAGTATGTTTAAGAGGAATATGAAGTAGTATGTTTAAGAAAAATATGAAGTAGTATGTTTAAGAGATATATGAAGTAGTATATTTAAGAGGAATATGAAGTAGTATGTTTAAGAGGAAAATGAAGTAGTATGTTTTAGAGGAATATAAAGTAGTATATTTAAGAGGAATATGAAGTAGTATGTTTAAGATGAATATGAAGTAGTATGTTTAAGAGGAATATGAAGTAGTATGTTTAAGAGGAATATGAAGTAGTATGTTTAGGATGAATATGAAGTAGTATTTTTAAGAGGAATATGAAGTAGTATGTTTAAGAGGAATATGAAGTAGTATATTTAAGTGGAATATGAAGTAGTATGTTTAAAAGGAATATGAAGTAGTATGTTTAAAAGGAATATAAAGTAGTATATTTAAGATGAATATGAAGTAGTATGTTTAAGAGGAATATGAAGTAGTATGTTTAAGAGGAATATGAAGTAGTATATTTAAGATGAATATGAAGTAGTATGTTTAAGAGGAATAAGAAGTAGTTCGTTTAAGAGGAATATGAAGTAGTATGTTTAAGAGGAATATGCAGTAGTATGTTTAAGAGGAATATGAAGTAGTATATTTAAGAGGAATATGAAGTAGTATGTTTAAAGGAATATGAAGTAGTATGTTTAAGATGAATATGAAGTAGTATGTTTAAGAGGAATATGAAGTAGTATGTTTAAGAGGAATATGAAGTAGTATGTTTAAGATGAATATGAAGTAGTGTGTTTAAGAGGAATATGAAGTAGTATATTTAAAGGGATAATGAAGTAGTATGTTTAAGAGGAATATGAAGTAGTATATTTAAGAAGAATATGAAGTAGTATGTTTAAGAGGAATATGAAGTAGTATGCTTAAGAGGAATATGAAGTAGTATATTTAAGAGGAATATGAAGTAGTATGTTTAAGAGATATATGAAGTAGTATGTTTAAGAGGAATATGAAGCAGTATGTTTAAGAGGAATATGAAGTAGTATGTTTAAGAGGAATATGAAGTAGTATGTTTAAGAGGAATATGCAGTAGTATGTTTAAGATGAATATGAAGTAGTATGTTTAAGAGGAATATGAAGTAGTATGTTTAAGAGGAATATGAAGTAGTATGTTTAAGAGGAATATGCAGTAGTATATTTAAGAGGATAATGAAGTAGTATATTTAAGTGGAATATGAAGTAGTATATTTAAGAGGAATATGAAGTAGTATGTTTAAGATGAATATGAAGTGATATGTTTAAAAGGAATATAAAGTAGTATATTTAAGAGGAATATGAAGTAGTATGTTTAAGAGGAATATGAAGTAGTATGTTTAAGATGAATATGAAGTAGTATGTTTAAGAGGAATATGAAGTAGTATGTTTAAGAGGAATATAAAGTAGTATGTTTAAGTAGAATATGAAGTAGTATGTTTAAGAGGAATATGAAGCAGTATGTTTAAGAGGAATATGAAGTAATATGTTTAAGAGGAATATAAAGTAGTATATTTAAGAGGAATATGAAGTAGTATATTTAAGAGGAATATGAAGTAGAATATTTAAGAGGAATATGAAGTAGTATGTTTAAGAGGAATATGAAGTAGTATGTTTAAGATGAATATGAAGTAGTATTTTTAAGAGGAATACGAAGTAGTATATTTAAGAGGAATATGAAATAGTATATTTAAGAGGAATATGAAGCAGTATGTTTAAGAGGAATATGAAGTAGTATGTTTAAGAGGAATATGAAGTAGTATATTTAAGAGGAATGTGAAGTAGTATGTTTAAGAGGAATTTGAAGAAGTATGTTTAAGAGGAATATGCAGTAGTATGTTTAAGAGGAATGTGAAGTAGTATGTTTCAGAGGAATATGAAGTAGTATGTTTAAGAGGAATATAAAGTAGTATATTTAAGAGGAATATGAAGTAGTATGTTTAAGATGAATATGAAGTAGTATGTTTAAGAGGAATATGAAGTAGTATGTTTAAGAGGAATATGAAGTAGTATGTTTAAGATGAATATGAAGTAGTATTTTTAAGAGGAATACGAAGTAGTATATTTAAGAGGAATATGAAATAGTATATTTAAGAGGAATATGAAGCAGTATGTTTAAGAGGAATATGAAGTAGTATGTTTAAGAGGAATATGAAGTAGTATGTTTAAGAGGAATTTGAAGTAGTATGTTTAAGAGGAATTTGAAGAAGTATGTTTAAGAGGAATATGCAGTAGTATGTTTAAGAGGAATGTGAAGTAGTATGTTTAAGAGGAATATGAAGTAGTATGTTTAAGAGGAATATGAAGTAGTATGTTTAAGAAAAATATAAAGTAGTATGTTTAAGAGATACATGAAGTAGTATGTTTAAGAGGAATATGAAGTAGTATGTTTAAGAGGAATATGAAGTAGTATGTTTTAGAGGAATATAAAGTAGTATATTTAAGAGGAATATGAAGTAGTATGTTTAAGATGAATATGAAGTAGTATGTTTAAGAGGAATATGAAGTAGTATGTTTAAGAGCAATATGAAGTTGTATGTTTAAGATGAATATGAAGTAGTATGTTTAAGAGGAATATGAAGTAGTATGTTTAAGAGGAATATGAAGTAGTATATTTAAGTGGAATATGAAGTAGTATGTTTAAAAGAAATATGAAGTAGTATGTTTAAAAGAAATATAAAGTAGTATATTTAAGATGAATATGAAGTAGTATGTTTAAGAGGAATATGAAGTAGTATGTTTAAGAGGAATATGAAGTAGTATGTTTAAGAGGAATATGAAGTAGTATGTTTAAGAGGAATATGCAGTAGTATATTTAAGAGGAATATGAAGTAGTATATTTAAGTGGAATATGAAGTAGTATGTTTAAGAGGAATATGAAGTAGTATGCTTAAGAGGAATATGAAGTAGTATGTTTAAGAGCAATATGAAGTAGTATGTTTAAGAGGAATATGAAGTAGTATATTTAAGTGGAATATGAAGTAGTATGTTTAAAAGGAATATAAAGTAGTATATTCAAGAGGAATATGAAGTAGTATGTTTAAGAGGAATATGAAGTAATATGTTTAAGAGGAATATGAAGTAGTATGTTTAAAGGAATATGAAGTAGTACATTTAAGAGGAATGTGCAGTAGTATGTTTAAGAGGAATATGAAGCAGTATGTTTAAGAGGAATATGAAGTAGTATATTTAAGTGGAATATAAAGTAGTATGTTTAAAAGGAATATAAAGTAGTATTTTCAAGAGCAATATGAAGTAGTATGTTTAAGATGAATATGAAGTAGTATGTTTAAAAGGAATATAAAGTAGTATATTTAAGAGGAATATGAAGTAGTATATTTAAGAGGAATGTGAAGTAGTATGTTTAAGAGGAATATGAAGTAGTATGTTTAAGAGGAATATGAAGTAGTATGTTTAAAGGAATATGAAGTAGTATATTTAAGAGGAATGTGAAGTAGTATGTTTAAGAGGAATATGAAGCAGTATGTTTAAGAGGAATATGAAGTAGTATATTTAAGTGGAATATGAAGTAGTATATTTAAAAGGAATATAAAGTAGTATATTCAACAGGAATATGAAGTAGTATGTTTAAGATGAATATGAAGTAGTATGTTTAAGAGGAATATGAAGTAGTATGTTTAAGAGGAATATGAAGTAGTATGTTTAAGAGGAATATGAAGTAGTATGTTTAAGAGGAATATGAAGCAGTATGTTTAAGAGGAATATGAAGTAGTATGTTTAAGAGGAATATAAAGTAGTATATTTAAGAGGAATATGAAGTAGTATATTTAAGAGGAATATGAAGTAGTATATTTAAGAGGAATATGAAGCAGTATATTTAAGAGGAATATGAAGTAGTATGCTTAAGAGGAATATGAAGTAGTATGTTTAAGAGGAATATGAAGTAGTATGTTTAAAGGAATATGAAGTAGTATATTTAAGAGGAATGTGAAGTAGTATGTTTAAGAGGAATATGAAGCAGTATGTTTAAGAGGAATATGAAGTAGTATATTTAAGTGGAATATGAAGTAGTATGTTTAAAAGGAATATAAAGTAGTATATTCAAGAGGAATATGAAGTAGTATATTTAAGAGGAATATGAAGCAGTATATTTAAGAGGAATATGAAGTAGTATGTTTAAGAGGAATATGAAGTAGTATGCTTAAGAGGAATATTAAGTAATATGCTTAAGAGGAATATGAAGTAGTATATTCAAGAGGAATATAAAGTAGTATATTTAAAAGGAATATGAAGCAGTATGTTTAAGAGGAATATGAAGTAGTATATTTAAGTGGAATGTGAAGTAGTATGTTTAAGAGGAATATAAAGTAGTATGTTTAAGAGGAATATGAAGTAGTATATTTAAGATGAATATGAAGTAGTATGATTAAGAGGAATATGAAGTAGTATGTTTAAGAGGAATATGAAGCAGTATGTTTAAGAGGAATATGAAGTAGTATGTTTAAGTGGAATATGAAGTAGTATGTTTAAAAGGTATATAAAGTAGTATATTCAAGAGGAATATGAAGTAGTATGTTTAAGATGAATATGAAGTAGTATGTTTAAGAGGAATATGAAGTAGTATGCTTAAGATGAATATGAAGTAGTATGTTTAAGAGTAATATGAAGTAGTATGTTTAAGATGAATATAAAGTAGTGTTTAAGAGGAATATGAAGTAGTATATTTAAAGGGAATATGAAGTAGTATGTTTAAGAGGAATATGAAGTAGTATATTTAAAAGGAATATGAAGTAGTATATTTAAAGGGAATATGAAGCAGTATGTTTAAGAGGAATATGAAGTATTATGTTTAAGAGGAATATAAAGTAGTATATTTAAGAGGAATATGAAGTAGTATATTTAAGAGGAATATGAAGTAGTATATTTAAGAGGAATATGAAGCAGTATATTTAAGAGGAATATGAAGTAGTATGTTTAAGAGGAATATGAAGTAGTATGTTTAATAGGAATATGAAGTAGTATGTTTAAAGGAATATGAAGTAGTATATTTAAGAGGAATGTGAAGTAGTATGTTTAAGATGAATATGAAGCAGTATGTTTAAGAGGAATATGAAGTAGTATATTTAAGTGGAATATGAAGTAGTATGTTTAAAAGGTATATAAAGTAGTATATTCAAGAGGAATATGAAGTAGTATGTTTAAGATGAATATGAAGTAGTATGTTTAAGAGGAATATGAAGTAGTATGTTTAAGAGGAATATGAAGTAGTATGTTTAAGAGGAATATGAAGTAGTATGTTTAAGAGGAATATGAAGCAGTATGTTTAAGAGGAATATGAAGTAGTATGTTTAAGAGGAATATAAAGTAGTATATTTAAGAGGAATATGAAGTAGTATATTTAAGAGGAATATGAAGTAGTATATTTAAGAGGAATATGAAGCAATATATTTAAGAGGAATATGAAGTAGTATGTTTAAGAGGAATATGAAGTAGTATGCTTAAGAGGAATATTAAGTAATATGTTTAAGAGGAATATGAAGTAGTATATTCAAGAGGAATATAAAGTAGTATATTTAAGAGGAATATGAAGTAGTATGTTTAAAGGAATATGAAGTAGTATATTTAAGAGGAATGTGAAGTAGTATGTTTAAGAGGAATATGAAGCAGTATGTTTAAGAGGAATATGAAGTAGTATATTTAAGTGGAATATGAAGTAGTATGTTTAAAAGGTATATAAAGTAGTATATTCAAGAGGAATATGAAGTAGTATGTTTAAGATGAATATGAAGTAGTATGTTTAAGAGGAATATGAAGTAGTATATTTAAGTGGAATATGAAGTAGTATGTTTAAAAGGAATATAAAGTAGTATATTCAAGAGGAATATGAAGTAGTATATTTAAGAGGAATATGAAGCAGTATATTTAAGAGGAATATGAAGTAGTATGTTTAAGAGGAATATGAAGTAGTATGCTTAAGAGGAATATTAAGTAATATGCTTAAGAGGAATATGAAGTAGTATATTCAAGAGGAATATAAAGTAGTATATTTAAAAGGAATATGAAGCAGTATGTTTAAGAGGAATATGAAGTAGTATATTTAAGTGGAATGTGAAGTAGTATGTTTAAGAGGAATATAAAGTAGTATGTTTAAGAGGAATATGAAGTAGTATATTTAAGATGAATATGAAGTAGTATGATTAAGAGGAATATGAAGTAGTATGTTTAAGAGGAATATGAAGCAGTATGTTTAAGAGGAATATGAAGTAGTATGTTTAAGTGGAATATGAAGTAGTATGTTTAAAAGGTATATAAAGTAGTATATTCAAGAGGAATATGAAGTAGTATGTTTAAGATGAATATGAAGTAGTATGTTTAAGAGGAATATGAAGTAGTATGCTTAAGATGAATATGAAGTAGTATGTTTAAGAGTAATATGAAGTAGTATGTTTAAGATGAATATAAAGTAGTGTTTAAGAGGAATATGAAGTAGTATATTTAAAGGGAATATGAAGTAGTATGTTTAAGAGGAATATGAAGTAGTATATTTAAAAGGAATATGAAGTAGTATATTTAAAGGGAATATGAAGCAGTATGTTTAAGAGGAATATGAAGTATTATGTTTAAGAGGAATATAAAGTAGTATATTTAAGAGGAATATGAAGTAGTATATTTAAGAGGAATATGAAGTAGTATATTTAAGAGGAATATGAAGCAGTATATTTAAGAGGAATATGAAGTAGTATGTTTAAGAGGAATATGAAGTAGTATGTTTAATAGGAATATGAAGTAGTATGTTTAAAGGAATATGAAGTAGTATATTTAAGAGGAATGTGAAGTAGTATGTTTAAGATGAATATGAAGCAGTATGTTTAAGAGGAATATGAAGTAGTATATTTAAGTGGAATATGAAGTAGTATGTTTAAAAGGTATATAAAGTAGTATATTCAAGAGGAATATGAAGTAGTATGTTTAAGATGAATATGAAGTAGTATGTTTAAGAGGAATATGAAGTAGTATGTTTAAGAGGAATATGAAGTAGTATGTTTAAGAGGAATATGAAGTAGTATGTTTAAGAGGAATATGAAGCAGTATGTTTAAGAGGAATATGAAGTAGTATGTTTAAGAGGAATATAAAGTAGTATATTTAAGAGGAATATGAAGTAGTATATTTAAGAGGAATATGAAGTAGTATATTTAAGAGGAATATGAAGCAATATATTTAAGAGGAATATGAAGTAGTATGTTTAAGAGGAATATGAAGTAGTATGCTTAAGAGGAATATTAAGTAATATGTTTAAGAGGAATATGAAGTAGTATATTCAAGAGGAATATAAAGTAGTATATTTAAGAGGAATATGAAGTAGTATGTTTAAAGGAATATGAAGTAGTATATTTAAGAGGAATGTGAAGTAGTATGTTTAAGAGGAATATGAAGCAGTATGTTTAAGAGGAATATGAAGTAGTATATTTAAGTGGAATATGAAGTAGTATGTTTAAAAGGTATATAAAGTAGTATATTCAAGAGGAATATGAAGTAGTATGTTTAAGATGAATATGAAGTAGTATGTTTAAGAGGAATATGAAGTAGTATGTTTAAGAGGAATATGAAGTAGTATGTTTAAGAGGAATATGAAGTAGTATATTTAAGAGGAATATGAAGCAGTATGTTTAAGAGGAATATGAAGTAGTATGTTTAAGAGGAATATAAAGTAGTATATTTAAGAGGAATATGAAGTAGTATATTTAAGAGGAATATGAAGTAGTATATTTAAGAGGAATATGAAGCAATATATTTAAGAGGAATATGAAGTAGTATGTTTAAGAGGAATATGAAGTAGTATGCTTAAGAGGAATATTAAGTAATATGTTTAAGAGGAATATGAAGTAGTATATTCAAGAGGAATATAAAGTAGTATATTTAAGAGGAATATGAAGCAGTATGTTTAAGAGGAATATGAAGTAGTATATTTAAGTGGAATATGAAGTAGTATGTTTAAGAGGAATATAAAGTAGTATGTTTAAGAGGAATATGAAGTAGTATGTTTAAGATGAATATGAAGTAGTATGATTAAGAGGAATGTGAAGTAGTATGTTTAAGAGGAATATGAAGCAGTATGTTTAAGAGGAATATGAAGTAGTATATTTAAGTGGAATATAAAGTAGTATGTTTAAAAGGAATATAAAGTAGTATTTTCAAGAGGAATATGAAGTAGTATGTTTAAGATGAATATGAAGTAGTATGTTTAAAAGGAATATAAAGTAGTATATTTAAGAGGAATATGAAGTAGTATATTTAAGAGGAATGTGAAGTAGTATGTTTAAGAGGAATATGAAGTAGTATGTTTAAGAGGAATATGAAGTAGTATGTTTAAAGGAATATGAAGTAGTATATTTAAGAGGAATGTGAAGTAGTATGTTTAAGAGGAATATGAAGCAGTATGTTTAAGAGGAATATGAAGTAGTATATTTAAGTGGAATATGAAGTAGTATATTTAAAAGGAATATAAAGTAGTATATTCAAGAGGAATATGAAGTAGTATGTTTAAGATGAATATGAAGTAGTATGTTTAAGAGGAATATGAAGTAGTATGTTTAAGAGGAATATGAAGTAGTATGTTTAAGAGGAATATGAAGTAGTATGTTTAAGAGGAATATGAAGCAGTATGTTTGAGAGGAATATGAAGTAGTATGTTGAAGAGGAATATAAAGTAGTATATTTAAGAGGAATATGAAGTAGTATATTTAAGAGGAATATGAAGTAGTATATTTAAGAGGAATATGAAGCAGTATATTTAAGAGGAATATGAAGTAGTATGCTTAAGAGGAATATGAAGTAGTATGTTTAAGAGGAATATGAAGTAGTATGTTTAAAGGAATATGAAGTAGTATATTTAAGAGGAGTGTGAAGTAGTATGTTTAAGAGGAATATGAAGCAGTATGTTTAAGAGGAATATGAAGTAGTGTACTTAAGTGGAATATGAAGTAGTATGTTTAAAAGGAATATAAAGTAGTATATTCAAGAGGAATATGAAGTAGTATGTTTAAGATGAATATGAAGTAGTATGTTTAAGAGGAATATGAAGTAGTATGTTTAAGAGGAATATGAAGTAGTATGTTTAAGAGGAATATGAAGTAGTATGTTTAAGAGGAATATGAAGCAGTATGTTTAAGAGGAATATGAAGTAGTTTGTTTAAGAGGAATATAAAGTAGTATATTTAAGAGGAATATGAAGTAGTATATTTAAGAGGAATATGAAGTAGTATATTTAAGAGGAATATGAAGCAGTATATTTAAGAGGAATATGAAGTAGTATGTTTAAGAGGAGTATGAAGTAGTATGCTTAAGAGGAATATTAAGTAATATGTTTAAGAGGAATATGAAGTAGTATATTCAAGAGGAATATAAAGTAGTATATTTAAGGGGAATATGAAGCAGTATGTTTAAGAGGAATATGAAGTAGTATATTTAAGTGGAATGTGAAGTAGTATGTTTAAGAGGAATATAAAGTAGTATGTTTAAGAGGAATATGAAGTAGTATGTTTAAGATGAATATGAAGTAGTATGATTAAGAGGAATATGAAGTAGTATGTTTAAGAGGAATATGAAGTAGTATGTTTAAGAGGAATATGAAGTAGTATTTTCAAGTGGAATATGAAGTAGTATGTTTAAAAGGAATATAAAGTAGTATATTTAAGAGGAATATGAAGTAGTATGTTTAAGATGAATATAAAGTAGTATGTTTAAGATGAATATGAAGTAGTATGTTTAAGAGGAATATGAAGTAGTATGTTTAAGATGAATATAAAGTAGTGTTTAAGAGGAATATGAAGTAGTATATTTAAAGGGAATATGAAGTAGTATGTTTAAGAGGAATATGAAGTAGTATATTTAAGAGGAATATGAAGTAGTATATTTAAAGGGAATATGAAGCAGTATGTTTAAGAGGAATATGAAGTAGTATGTTTAAGAGGAATATAAAGTAGTATATTTAAGAGGAATATGAAGTAGTATATTTAAGAGGAATATGAAGTAGTATATTTAAGAGGAATATGAAGCAGTATATTTAAGAGGAATATGAAGTAGTATGTTTAAGAAGAATATGAAGTAGTATGTTTAAGAGGAATATGAAGTAGTATGTTTAAAGGAATATGAAGTAGTATATTTAAGAGGAATGTGAAGTAGTATGTTTAAGAGGAATATGAAGCAGTATGTTTAAGAGGAATATGAAGTAGTATATTTAAGTGGAATATGAAGTAGTATGTTTAAAAGGAATATAAAGTAGTATATTCAAGAGGAATATGAAGTAGTATGTTTAAGATGAATATGAAGTAGTATGTTTAAGAGGAATATGAAGTAGTATGTTTAAGAGGAATATGAAGTAGTATGTTTAAGAGGAATATGAAGTAGTATGTTTAAGAGGAATATGAAGCAGTATGTTTAAGAGGAATATGAAGTAGTATGTTTAAGAGGAATATAAAGTTGTATATTTAAGAGGAATATGAAGTAGTATATTTAAGAGGAATATGAAGTAGTATATTTAAGAGGAATATGAAGCAATATATTTAAGAGGAATATGAAGTAGTATGTTTAAGAGGAATATGAAGTAGTATGCTTAAGAGGAATATTAAGTAATATGTTTAAGAGGAATATGAAGTAGTATATTCAAGAGGAATATAAAGTAGTATATTTAAGAGGAATATGAATTAGTATGTTTAAGAGGAATATGAAGTAGTATATTTAAGTGGAATGTGAAGTAGTATGTTTAAGAGGTATATAAAGTAGTATGTTTAAGAGGAATATGAAGTAGTATGTTTCAGATGAATATGAAGTAGTATGATTAAGAGGAATATGAAGTAGTATGTTTAAGAGGAATATGAAGTAGTATGTTTAAGAGAAATATGAAATAGTATATATAAGTGGAATATGAAGTAGTATATTTAAGAGGAATATGAAGTAGTATATTTAAGAGGAATATGAAGCAGTATATTTAAAGGGAATATGAAGTAGTATGTTTAAGAGGAATATGAAGTAGTATATTTAAGAGGAATATGAAGTAGTATATTTAAAGGGAATATGAAGCAGTATGTTTAAGAGGAATATGAAGTAGTATGTTTAAGAGGAATATAAAGTAGTATATTTAAGAGGAATATGAAGTAGTATATTTAAGAGGAATATGAAGTAGTATATTTAAGAGGAATATGAAGCAGTATATTTAAGAGGAATATGAAGTAGTATGTTTAAGAGGAATATGAAGTTTTATGTTTAAGAGGAATATGAAGTAGTATGTTTAAAGGAATATGAAGTAGTATATTTAAGAGGAATGTGAAGTAGTATGTTTAAGAGGAATATGAAGCAGTATGTTTAAGAGGAATATGAAGTAGTATATTTAAGTGGAATATGAAGTAGTATGTTTAAAAGGAATATAAAGTAGTATATTCAAGAGGAATGTGAAGTAGTATGTTTAAGATGAATATGAAGTAGTATGTTTAAGAGGAATATGAAGTAGTATGTTTAAAGGAATATGAAGTAGTATATTTAAGAGGAATGTGAAGTAGTATGTTTAAGAGGAATATGAAGCAGTATGTTTAAGAGGAATATGAAGTAGTATATTTAAGTGGAATATGAAGTAGTATGTTTAAAAGGAATATAAAGTAGTATATTCAAGAGAAATATGAAGTAGTATGTTTAAGATGAATATGAAGTAGTATGTTTAAGAGGAATATGAAGTAGTATGTTTAAGAGGAATATGAAATAGTATGTTTAAGAGGAATATGAAGTAGTATGTTTAAGAGGAATATGAAGCAGTATGTTTAAGAGGAATATGAAGTAGTATGTTTAAGAGGAATATAAAGTTGTTTATTTAAGAGGAATATGAAGTAGTATATTTAAGAGGAATATGAAGTAGTATATTTAAGAGGAATATGAAGCAGTATATTTAAGAGGAATATGAAGTAGTATGTTTAAGAGGAATATGAAGTAGTATGTTTAAGAGGAATATGAAGTAGTATGTTTAAAGGAATATTAAGTAGTATATTTAAGAGGAATGTGAAGTAGTATGTTTAAGAGGAATATGAAGCAGTATGTTTAAGAGGAATATGAAGTAGTATATTTAAGTGGAATATGAAGTAGTATGTTTAAAAGGAATATAAAGTAGTATATTCAAGAGGAATATGAAGTAGTATGTTTAAGATGAATATGAAGTAGTATGTTTAAGAGGAATATGAAGTAGTATGTTTAAGAGGAATATGAAGTAGTATGTTTAAGAGGAATATGAAGTAGTATGTTTAAGAGGAATATGAAGCAGTATGTTTAAGAGGAATATGAAGTAGTATGTTTAAGAGGAATATAAAGTAGTATATTGAAGAGGAATATGAAGTAGTATATTTCAGAGGAATATGAAGTAGTATATTTAAGAGGAATATGAAGCAGTATATTTAAGAGGAATATGAAGTAGTATGTTTAAGAGGAATATGAAGTAGTATGCTTAAGAGGAATATTAAGTAATATGTTTAAGAGGAATATGAAGTAGTATATTTAAGTGGAATATGAAGTAGTATGTTTAAAAGGAATATAAAGTAGTATATTTAAGAGGAATATGAAGTAGTATGTTTAAGATGAATATGAAGTAGTATGTTTAAGATGAATATGAAGTAGTATGTTTAAGAGGAATATGAAGTAGTATGTTTAAGATGAATATAAAGTAGTATGTTTAAGAGGAATATGAAGTAGTATATTTAAAGGGAATATGAAGTAGTATGTTTAAGAGGAATATGAAGTAGTATATTTAAGAGGAATATGAAGTAGTATATTTAAAGGGAATATGAAGCAGTATGTTTAAGAGGAATATGAAGTAGTATGTTTAAGAGGAATATAAAGTAGTATATTTAAGAGGAATATGAAGTAGTATATTTAAGAGGAATATGAAGTAGTATATTTAAGAGGAATATGAAGCAGTATATTTAAGAGGAATATGAAGTAGTATGTTTAAGAGGAATATGAAGTAGTATGTTTAAGAGGAATATGAAGTAGTATGTTTAAAGGAATATGAAGTAGTATATTTAAGAGGAATGTGAAGTAGTATGTTTAAGAGGAATATGAAGCATTATGTTAAAGAGGAATATGAAGTAGTATATTTAAGTGGAATATGAAGTAGTATGTTTAAAAGGAATATAAAGTAGTATATTCAAGAGGAATATGAAGTAGTATGTTTAAGATGAATATGAAGTAGTATGTTTAAGAGGAATATGAAGTAGTATGTTTAAGAGGAATATGAAGTAGTATGTTTAAGAGGAATATGAAGTAGTATGTTTAAGAGGAATATGAAGCAGTATGTTTAAGAGGAATATGAAGTAGTATGTTTAAGAGGAATATAAAGTAGTATATTTAAGAGGAATATGAAGTAGTATATTTAAGAGGAATATGAAGTAGTATATTTAAGAGGAATATGAAGCAATATATTTAAGACGAATATGAAGTAGTATGTTTAAGAGGAATATGAAGTAGTATGCTTAAGAGGAATATTAAGTAATATGTTTAAGAGGAATATGAAGTAGTATATTCAAGAGGAATATAAAGTAGTATATTTAAGAGGAATATGAAGCAGTATGTTTAAGAGGAATATGAAGTAGTATATTTAAGTGGAATGTGAAGTAGTATGTTTAAGAGGAATATAAAGTAGTATGTTTAAGAGGAATATGAAGTAGTATGTTTAAGATGAATATGAAGTAGTATGATTAAGAGGAATATGAAGTAGTATGTTTAAGAGGAATATGAAGTAGTATGTTTAAGAGGAATATGAAGTAGTATATTTAAGTGGAATATGAAGTAGTATGTTTAAAAGGAATATAAAGTAGTATATTTAAGAGGAATATGAAGTAGTATGCTTAAGAGGAATATGAAGTAGTATGTTTAAGAGGAATATGAAGTAGTATATTTAAGAGGAATATAAAGTAGTATATTTAAGATGAATATGAAGCAGTATGTTTAAGAGGAATAAGAAGTAGTATATTTAAGTGGAATATGAAGTAGTATGTTTAAGAGGAATATGAAGTTGTATGTTTAAGAGGAATATGAAGTAGTATGTTTAAGATGAATATGAAGTAGTAGGTTTAAGAGGAATATGAAGTAGTATGTTTAAGAGGAATATGAAGTAGTATGTTTAAGAGGAATATGAAGTAGTATATTTAAGTGGAATATGAAGTAGTACGTTTAAAAGGAATATAAAGTAGTATATTTAAGAAGAATATGAAGTGGTATGTTTAAGATGAATATGAAGTAGTATGTTTAAGAAGAATATGAAGTAGTATGTTTAAGAGGAATATGAAGTAGTATGTTTAAGAGGAATATGAAGCATTATCTTTAAGAGGAATATGAAGTAGTATGTTTAAGAGGAATATGAAGTAGTATATTTAAGAGGAATATGAAGTAGTATGTTTAAGAGGAATATGAAGCAGTATGTTTAAGAGGAATATGCAGTAGTATGTTTAAGAGGAATACGGAGTAGTATATTTAAGTGGAATATGAAGTAGTATGTTTAAGAGGAATATGAAGTAGTATGTTTAAGAGGAATATGAAGTTGTATGTTTAAGAGGAATCTGAAGTAGTATGTTTAAGATGAATATGAAGTAGTATGTTTAAGAGGAATATAAAGTAGTATGTTTAAGAGGAATATGAAGTAGTATGTTTAAGATGAATATGAAGTAGTATGATTAAGAGGAATATGAAGTAGTATGTTTAAGAGGAATATGAAGTAGTATGTTTAAGAGGAATATGAAGAAGTATATTTAAGTGGAATATGAAGTAGTATGTTTAAAAGGAATATAAAGTAGTATATTTAAGAGGAATATGAAGTAGTATGTTTAAGATGAATATGAAGTAGTATGTTTAAGATGAATATGAAGTAGTATGTTTAAGAGGAATATGAAGTAGTATGTTTAAGAGGAATATGAAGCATTATCTTTAAGAGGAATATGAAGTAGTATGTTTAAGAGGAATATGAAGTAGTATATTTAAGAGGAATATGAAGTAGTATGTTTAAGAGGAATATGAAGCAGTATGTTTAAGAGGAATATGCAGTAGTATGTTTAAGAGGAATACGGAGTAGTATATTTAAGTGGAATATGAAGTAGTATGTTTAAGAGGAATATGAAGTAGTATGTTTAAGAGGAATATGAAGTAGTATGTTTAAGAGGAATCTGAAGTAGTATGTTTAAGATGAATATGAAGTAGTATGTTTAAGAGGAATATAAAGTAGTATGTTTAAGAGGAATATGAAGTAGTATGTTTAAGATGAATATGAAGTAGTATGATTAAGAGGAATATGAAGTAGTATGTTTAAGAGGAATATGAAGTAGTATGTTTAAGCGGAATATGAAGTAGTATATTTAAGTGGAATATGAAGTAGTATGTTTAAAAGGAATATAAAGTAGTATATTTAAGAGGAATATGAAGTAGTATGTTTAAGATGAATATGAAGTAGTATGTTTAAGATGAATATGAAGTAGTATGTTTAAGAGGAATATGAAGTAGTATGTTTAAGATGAATATAAAGTAGTATGTTTAAGAGGAATATGAAGTAGTATATTTAAAGGGAATATGAAGTAGTATGTTTAAGAGGAATATGAAGTAGTATATTTAAGAGGAATATGAAGTAGTATGTTTAAGAGGAATATGAAGTAGTATGCTTAAGAGGAATATGAAGTAGTATATTTAAGTGGAATATGAAGTAGTACGTTTAAAAGGAATATAAAGTAGTATATTTAAGAGGAATATGAAGTGGTATGTTTAAGATGAATATGAAGTAGTATGTTTAAGAGGAATATGAAGTAGTATATTTAAAGGGAATATGAAGTAGTATGTTTAAGAGGAGTATGAAGTAGTATATTTAAGAGAAATATGAAGTAGTATGTTTAAGAGGAATATGAAGTAGTATATTTAAAAGGAATTTGAAGTAGTATGTTTAAGAGGAATATGCAGCAGTATGTTTAAGAGGAATATGCAGTAGTATGTTTAAGAGGAATACGGAGTAGTATATTTAAGTGGAATATGAAGAAGTATGTTTAAGAGGAATATGAAGTAGTATGTTTAAGAGGAATATGAAGTAGTATATTTAAGAGGAATATAAAGTAGTATATTTAAGAGCAATATGAAGTAGTATATTTAAGAGGAATATAAAGTAGTATATTTAAGAGGAATATGAAGTAGTATGTTTAAGATGAATATGAAGTAGTATGTTTAAGAGGAATATGAAGTAGTATGTTTAAGAGGAATCTGAAGTAGTATGTTTAAGAGGAATATGAAGTAGTATGTTTAAGAGGAATATGAAGCAGTATGTTTAAGAGGAATATGAAGTAGTATGTTTAAGAGGAATATGAAGTAGTATATTTAAAAGGAATTTGAAGTAGTATGTTTAAGAGGAATATGCAGCAGTATGTTTAAGAGGAATATGCAGTAGTATGTTTAAGAGGAATACGGAGTAGTATATTTAAGTGGAATATGAAGAAGTATGTTTAAGAGGAATATGAAGTAGTATGTTTAAGAGGAATATGAAGTAGTATATTTAAGAGGAATATAAAGTAGTATATTTAAGAGGAATATGAAGTAGTATGTTTAAGATGAATATGAAGTAGTATGTTTAAGAGGAATATGAAGTAGTATGTTTAAGAGGAATCTGAAGTAGTATGTTTAAGATGAATATGAAGTAGTATGTTTAAGACGAATATGAAGTAGTATGTTTAAGAGGAATATGAAGTAGTATATTTAAGTGGAATATGAAGTAGTATGTTTAAAAGGAATATGAAGTAGTATGTTTAAAAGGAATATAAGGTAGTATATTTAAGATGAATATGAAGTAGTATGTTTAAGAGGAATATGAAGTAGTATGTTTAAGATGAATATGAAGTAGTATGTTTAAGAGGAATATGAAGTAGTATATTTAAAGGGAATATGAAGTAGTATGTTTAAGAGGAGTATGAAGTAGTATATTTAAGAGGAATATGAAGTAGTATGTTTAAGAGAAATATGAAGTAGTATGCTTAAGAGGAATATGAAGTAGTATATTTAAGAGGAATATGAAGTAGTATGTTTAAGAGATATATGAAGTAGTATGTTTAAGAGGAATATGAAGTAGTATGTTTAAGAGGAATATGAAGTAGTATGTATAAGAGGAATATGAAGTTCTATGTTTAAGAGGAATATGCAGTAGTATGTTTGAGATGAATATGAAGTAGTATGTTTAAGAGGAATATGAACTAGTATGTTTAAGAGGAATATGAAGTAGTATGTTTTAGAGGAATATGCAGTAGTATATTTAAGAGGAATATGAAGTAGTATATTTAAGAGGAATATGAAGCAGTATGTTTAAGAGGAATATGAAGGAGTATGTTTAAGAGGAATATGAAGTAGTATGTTTAAGAGGAATGTGAAGTAGTATGTTTAAGAGGAATTTGAAGAAGTATGTTTAAGAGGAATATGCAGTAGTATGTTTAAGAGGAATGTGAAGTAGTATGTTTAAGAGGAATATGAAGTAGTATGTTTAAGAGGAATATGAAGTAGTATGTTTAAGAAAAATATAAAGTAGTATGTTTACGAGATATATGAAGTAGTATGCTTAAGAGGAATATGAAGTAGTATGTTTAAGAGGAATATGAAGTAGTATGTTTAAAAGGAATATAAAGTAGTATATTTAAGAGGAATATGAAGTAGTATGTTTAAGATGAATATGAAGTAGTATGTTTAAGAGGAATATGAAGTAGTATGTTTAAGAGGAATATGAAGTAGTATGTTTAAGATGAATATGAAGTAGTATGTTTAAGAGGAATATGAAGTAGTATGTTTAAGAGGAATATGAAGTAGTATATTTAAGTGGAATATGAAGTAGTATGTTTAAAAGGAATATGAAGTAGTATGTTTAAAAGAAATATAAAGTAGTATATTTAAGATGAATATGAAGTAGTATGTTTAAGAGGAATATGAAGTATTATGTTTAAGATGAATATGAAGTAGTATGTTTAAGAGGAATATGAAGTCGTATATTTAAAGGGAATATGAAGTAGTATGTTTAAGAGGAATATGAAGTAGTATATTTAAGAGGAATATGAAGTAGTATGTTTAAGAGGAATATGAAGTAGTATGCTTAAGAGGAATATGAAGTAGTATATTTAAAAGGAATATGAAGTAGTATGTTTAAGAGATATATGAAGTAGTATGTTTAAGAGGAATATGAAGTAGTATGTTTAAGAGGAATCTGAAGTAGTATGTTTAAGATGAATATGAAGTAGTATGTTTAAGACGAATATGAAGTAGTATGTTTAAGAGGAATATGAAGTAGTATATTTAAGTGGAATATGAAGTAGTATGTTTAAAAGGAATATGAAGTAGTATGTTTAAAAGGAATATAAGGTAGTATATTTAAGATGAATATGAAGTAGTATGTTTAAGAGGAATATGAAGTAGTATGTTTAAGATGAATATGAAGTAGTATGTTTAAGAGGAATATGAAGTAGTATATTTAAAGGGAATATGAAGTAGTATGTTTAAGAGGAGTATGAAGTAGTATATTTAAGAGGAATATGAAGTAGTATGTTTAAGAAAAATATGAAGTAGTATGCTTAAGAGGAATATGAAGTAGTATATTTAAGAGGAATATGAAGTAGTATGTTTAAGAGATATATGAAGTAGTATGTTTAAGAGGAATATGAAGTAGTATGTTGAAGAGGAATATGAAGTAGTATGTATAAGAGGAATATGAAGTTCTATGTTTAAGAGGAATATGCAGTAGTATGTTTTATATTTTATATTTTATATTTTATATTTTATATTTTATATTTTATATTTTATATTTTATATTTTATATTTTATATTTTATATTTTATATTTTATATTTTATATTTTATATTTTATATTTTATATTTTATATTTTATATTTTATATTTTATATTTTATATTTTATATTTTATATTTTATATTTTATATTTTATATTTTATATTTTATATTTTATATTTTATATTTTATATTTTATATTTTATATTTTATATTTTATATTTTATATTTTATATTTTATATTTTATATTTTATATTTTATATTTTATATTTTATATTTTATATTTTATATTTTATATTTTATATTTTATATTTTATATTTTATATTTTATATTTTATATTTTATATTTTATATTTTATATTTTATATTTTATATTTTATATTTTATATTTTATATTTTATATTTTATATTTTATATTTTATATTTTATATTTTATATTTTATATTTTATATTTTATATTTTATATTTTATATTTTATATTTTATATTTTATATTTTATATTTTATATTTTATATTTTATATTTTATATTTTATATTTTATATTTTATATTTTATATTTTATATTTTATATTTTATATTTTATATTTTATATTTTATATTTTATATTTTATATTTTATATTTTATATTTTATATTTTATATTTTATATTTTATATTTTATATTTTATATTTTATATTTTATATTTTATATTTTATATTTTATATTTTATATTTTATATTTTATATTTTATATTTTATATTTTATATTTTATATTTTATATTTTATATTTTATATTTTATATTTTATATTTTATATTTTATATTTTATATTTTATATTTTATATTTTATATTTTATATTTTATATTTTATATTTTATATTTTATATTTTATATTTTATATTTTATATTTTATATTTTATATTTTATATTTTATATTTTATATTTTATATTTTATATTTTATATTTTATATTTTATATTTTATATTTTATATTTTATATTTTATATTTTATATTTTATATTTTATATTTTATATTTTATATTTTATATTTTATATTTTATATTTTATATTTTATATTTTATATTTTATATTTTATATTTTATATTTTATATTTTATATTTTATATTTTATATTTTATATTTTATATTTTATATTTTATATTTTATATTTTATATTTTATATTTTATATTTTATATTTTATATTTTATATTTTATATTTTATATTTTATATTTTATATTTTATATTTTATATTTTATATTTTATATTTTATATTTTATATTTTATATTTTATATTTTATATTTTATATTTTATATTTTATATTTTATATTTTATATTTTATATTTTATATTTTATATTTTATATTTTATATTTTATATTTTATATTTTATATTTTATATTTTATATTTTATATTTTATATTTTATATTTTATATTTTATATTTTATATTTTATATTTTATATTTTATATTTTATATTTTATATTTTATATTTTATATTTTATATTTTATATTTTATATTTTATATTTTATATTTTATATTTTATATTTTATATTTTATATTTTATATTTTATATTTTATATTTTATATTTTATATTTTATATTTTATATTTTATATTTTATATTTTATATTTTATATTTTATATTTTATATTTTATATTTTATATTTTATATTTTATATTTTATATTTTATATTTTATATTTTATATTTTATATTTTATATTTTATATTTTATATTTTATATTTTATATTTTATATTTTATATTTTATATTTTATATTTTATATTTTATATTTTATATTTTATATTTTATATTTTATATTTTATATTTTATATTTTATATTTTATATTTTATATTTTATATTTTATATTTTATATTTTATATTTTATATTTTATATTTTATATTTTATATTTTATATTTTATATTTTATATTTTATATTTTATATTTTATATTTTATATTTTATATTTTATATTTTATATTTTATATTTTATATTTTATATTTTATATTTTATATTTTATATTTTATATTTTATATTTTATATTTTATATTTTATATTTTATATTTTATATTTTATATTTTATATTTTATATTTTATATTTTATATTTTATATTTTATATTTTATATTTTATATTTTATATTTTATATTTTATATTTTATATTTTATATTTTATATTTTATATTTTATATTTTATATTTTATATTTTATATTTTATATTTTATATTTTATATTTTATATTTTATATTTTATATTTTATATTTTATATTTTATATTTTATATTTTATATTTTATATTTTATATTTTATATTTTATATTTTATATTTTATATTTTATATTTTATATTTTATATTTTATATTTTATATTTTATATTTTATATTTTATATTTTATATTTTATATTTTATATTTTATATTTTATATTTTATATTTTATATTTTATATTTTATATTTTATATTTTATATTTTATATTTTATATTTTATATTTTATATTTTATATTTTATATTTTATATTTTATATTTTATATTTTATATTTTATATTTTATATTTTATATTTTATATTTTATATTTTATATTTTATATTTTATATTTTATATTTTATATTTTATATTTTATATTTTATATTTTATATTTTATATTTTATATTTTATATTTTATATTTTATATTTTATATTTTATATTTTATATTTTATATTTTATATTTTATATTTTATATTTTATATTTTATATTTTATATTTTATATTTTATATTTTATATTTTATATTTTATATTTTATATTTTATATTTTATATTTTATATTTTATATTTTATATTTTATATTTTATATTTTATATTTTATATTTTATATTTTATATTTTATATTTTATATTTTATATTTTATATTTTATATTTTATATTTTATATTTTATATTTTATATTTTATATTTTATATTTTATATTTTATATTTTATATTTTATATTTTATATTTTATATTTTATATTTTATATTTTATATTTTATATTTTATATTTTATATTTTATATTTTATATTTTATATTTTATATTTTATATTTTATATTTTATATTTTATATTTTATATTTTATATTTTATATTTTATATTTTATATTTTATATTTTATATTTTATATTTTATATTTTATATTTTATATTTTATATTTTATATTTTATATTTTATATTTTATATTTTATATTTTATATTTTATATTTTATATTTTATATTTTATATTTTATATTTTATATTTTATATTTTATATTTTATATTTTATATTTTATATTTTATATTTTATATTTTATATTTTATATTTTATATTTTATATTTTATATTTTATATTTTATATTTTATATTTTATATTTTATATTTTATATTTTATATTTTATATTTTATATTTTATATTTTATATTTTATATTTTATATTTTATATTTTATATTTTATATTTTATATTTTATATTTTATATTTTATATTTTATATTTTATATTTTATATTTTATATTTTATATTTTATATTTTATATTTTATATTTTATATTTTATATTTTATATTTTATATTTTATATTTTATATTTTATATTTTATATTTTATATTTTATATTTTATATTTTATATTTTATATTTTATATTTTATATTTTATATTTTATATTTTATATTTTATATTTTATATTTTATATTTTATATTTTATATTTTATATTTTATATTTTATATTTTATATTTTATATTTTATATTTTATATTTTATATTTTATATTTTATATTTTATATTTTATATTTTATATTTTATATTTTATATTTTATATTTTATATTTTATATTTTATATTTTATATTTTATATTTTATATTTTATATTTTATATTTTATATTTTATATTTTATATTTTATATTTTATATTTTATATTTTATATTTTATATTTTATATTTTATATTTTATATTTTATATTTTATATTTTATATTTTATATTTTATATTTTATATTTTATATTTTATATTTTATATTTTATATTTTATATTTTATATTTTATATTTTATATTTTATATTTTATATTTTATATTTTATATTTTATATTTTATATTTTATATTTTATATTTTATATTTTATATTTTATATTTTATATTTTATATTTTATATTTTATATTTTATATTTTATATTTTATATTTTATATTTTATATTTTATATTTTATATTTTATATTTTATATTTTATATTTTATATTTTATATTTTATATTTTATATTTTATATTTTATATTTTATATTTTATATTTTATATTTTATATTTTATATTTTATATTTTATATTTTATATTTTATATTTTATATTTTATATTTTATATTTTATATTTTATATTTTATATTTTATATTTTATATTTTATATTTTATATTTTATATTTTATATTTTATATTTTATATTTTATATTTTATATTTTATATTTTATATTTTATATTTTATATTTTATATTTTATATTTTATATTTTATATTTTATATTTTATATTTTATATTTTATATTTTATATTTTATATTTTATATTTTATATTTTATATTTTATATTTTATATTTTATATTTTATATTTTATATTTTATATTTTATATTTTATATTTTATATTTTATATTTTATATTTTATATTTTATATTTTATATTTTATATTTTATATTTTATATTTTATATTTTATATTTTATATTTTATATTTTATATTTTATATTTTATATTTTATATTTTATATTTTATATTTTATATTTTATATTTTATATTTTATATTTTATATTTTATATTTTATATTTTATATTTTATATTTTATATTTTATATTTTATATTTTATATTTTATATTTTATATTTTATATTTTATATTTTATATTTTATATTTTATATTTTATATTTTATATTTTATATTTTATATTTTATATTTTATATTTTATATTTTATATTTTATATTTTATATTTTATATTTTATATTTTATATTTTATATTTTATATTTTATATTTTATATTTTATATTTTATATTTTATATTTTATATTTTATATTTTATATTTTATATTTTATATTTTATATTTTATATTTTATATTTTATATTTTATATTTTATATTTTATATTTTATATTTTATATTTTATATTTTATATTTTATATTTTATATTTTATATTTTATATTTTATATTTTATATTTTATATTTTATATTTTATATTTTATATTTTATATTTTATATTTTATATTTTATATTTTATATTTTATATTTTATATTTTATATTTTATATTTTATATTTTATATTTTATATTTTATATTTTATATTTTATATTTTATATTTTATATTTTATATTTTATATTTTATATTTTATATTTTATATTTTATATTTTATATTTTATATTTTATATTTTATATTTTATATTTTATATTTTATATTTTATATTTTATATTTTATATTTTATATTTTATATTTTATATTTTATATTTTATATTTTATATTTTATATTTTATATTTTATATTTTATATTTTATATTTTATATTTTATATTTTATATTTTATATTTTATATTTTATATTTTATATTTTATATTTTATATTTTATATTTTATATTTTATATTTTATATTTTATATTTTATATTTTATATTTTATATTTTATATTTTATATTTTATATTTTATATTTTATATTTTATATTTTATATTTTATATTTTATATTTTATATTTTATATTTTATATTTTATATTTTATATTTTATATTTTATATTTTATATTTTATATTTTATATTTTATATTTTATATTTTATATTTTATATTTTATATTTTATATTTTATATTTTATATTTTATATTTTATATTTATATTTTATATTTTATATTTTATATTTTATATTTTATATTTTATATTTTATATTTTATATTTTATATTTTATATTTTATATTTTATATTTTATATTTTATATTTTATATTTTATATTTTATATTTTATATTTTATATTTTATATTTTATATTTTATATTTTATATTTTATATTTTATATTTTATATTTTATATTTTATATTTTATATTTTATATTTTATATTTTATATTTTATATTTTATATTTTATATTTTATATTTTATATTTTATATTTTATATTTTATATTTTATATTTTATATTTTATATTTTATATTTTATATTTTATATTTTATATTTTATATTTTATATTTTATATTTTATATTTTATATTTTATATTTTATATTTTATATTTTATATTTTATATTTTATATTTTATATTTTATATTTTATATTTTATATTTTATATTTTATATTTTATATTTTATATTTTATATTTTATATTTTATATTTTATATTTTATATTTTATATTTTATATTTTATATTTTATATTTTATATTTTATATTTTATATTTTATATTTTATATTTTATATTTTATATTTTATATTTTATATTTTATATTTTATATTTTATATTTTATATTTTATATTTTATATTTTATATTTTATATTTTATATTTTATATTTTATATTTATATTTTATATTTTATATTTTATATTTTATATTTTATATTTTATATTTTATATTTTATATTTTATATTTTATATTTTATATTTTATATTTTATATTTTATATTTTATATTTTATATTTTATATTTTATATTTTATATTTTATATTTTATATTTTATATTTTATATTTTATATTTTATATTTTATATTTTATATTTTATATTTTATATTTTATATTTTATATTTTATATTTTATATTTTATATTTTATATTTTTATATTTATATTTTATATTTTATATTTTATATTTTATATTTTTATATTTTATATTTTATATTTTATATTTTATATTTTATATTTTATATTTTATATTTTATATTTTATATTTTATATTTTATATTTTATATTTTATATTTTATATTTTTATATTTTATATTTTATATTTTATATTTATATTTTATATTTTATATTTTATATTTTATATTTTATATTTTATATTTTATATTTTATATTTTATATTTTATATTTTATATTTATATTTTATATTTTATATTTATATTTTATATTTTATATTTTATATTTTATATTTATATTTTATATTTTATATTTTATATTTTATATTTTATATTTTATATTTTATATTTTATATTTTATATTTTATATTTTATATTTTATATTTTATATTTTATATTTTATATTTTTATATTTTATATTTTATATTTTATATTTATATTTTATATTTTATATTTTATATTTTATATTTTATATTTTATATTTTATATTTTATATTTTATATTTTATATTTTATATTTTATATTTTATATTTTATATTTTATATTTTATATTTTATATTTTATATTTTATATTTTATATTTTATATTTTATATTTTATATTTTATATTTTATATTTTATATTTTATATTTTATATTTTATATTTTATATTTTATATTTTATATTTTATATTTTATATTTTATATTTTATATTTTATATTTTATATTTTATATTTATTATTTTATATTTTATATTTTATATTTTATATTTTATATTTTATATTTTATATTTTATATTTTATATTTTATATTTTATATTTTATATTTTATATTTTATATTTTATATTTTATATTTTATATTTTATATTTTATATTTTATATTTTATATTTTATATTTTATATTTTATATTTTATATTTTATATTTTATATTTTATATTTTATATTTTATATTTTATATTTTATATTTTATATTTTATATTTTATATTTTATATTTTATATTTTATATTTTATATTTATATTTTATATTTTATATTTATTTTATATTTTATATTTATATTTTATATTTATATTTTATATTTTATATTTTATATTTTATATTTATATTTTATATTTTATATTTTATATTTTATATTTTATATTTTATATTTTATATTTATATTTATATTTTATATTTTATATTTTATATTTTATTTTATATTTTATATTTTATATTTTATATTTTATATTTTATATTTTATATTTTATATTTTATATTTATATTTTATATTTTATATTTTATATTTTATATTTTATATTTTTATATTTTATATTTTATATTTTATATTTTATATTTTATATTTTATATTTTATATTTATATTTTATATTTTATATTTTATATTTTATATTTTATATTTTATATTTTATATTTTATATTTTATATTTTATATTTTATATTTTATATTTTATATTTTATATTTATATTTATATTTTATATTTTATATTTTATATTTTATATTTATATTTTATATTTTATATTTTATATTTTATATTTTATATTTATATTTTATATTTTATATTTTATATTTTATATTTTATATTTTATATTTTATATTTTATATTTTATATTTTATATTTTATATTTTATATTTTATATTTATATTTTATATTTTATATTTATATTTTATATTTTATATTTTATATTTTATATTTTATATTTTATATTTTATATTTTATATTTTATATTTTATATTTTATATTTTATATTTTATATTTTATATTTTTATATTTTATATTTTATATTTTATATTTTATATTTTTATTTTAAATTTTATATTTTATATTTTATATTTTATATTTTATATTTTATATTTTATATTTTATATTTTATATTTTATATTTTATATTTTATATTTTATATTTTATATTTTATATTTTATATTTATATTTTATATTTATATTTTATATTTTATATTTTATATTTTATATTTATATTTTATATTTTATATTTTATATTTTATATTTATATTTTATATTTTATATTTTATATTTTATATTTTATATTTTATATTTTATATTTTATATTTTATATTTTATATTTTATATTTTATATTTTATATTTTATATTTATATTTTATTTTATATTTTATATTTTATATTTTATATTTTATATTTTATATTTTATATTTTATATTTTATATTTT
>CATQJD010000066.1:135000-138313 GCA_958298945.1 Atherix ibis | reverse complement strand
AAACAAATTATAATGAAATTATAATTTTTGCTTTTGTGAATTTTAAAATATTAGTTTAATTCGGTATAACTCTTATACTTAGATATGATCCAATTCAAGGACATTTCCAGGTAGGGAGTTTGACTGGGGCGGTACATCTCTCAAATAATAACGGAGGTGTCCCAAGGCCAGCTCAGTGCGGACAGAAACCACACATAGAGCAAAAGGGCAAATGCTGACTTGATCTCGGTATTCAGTACATACAGAGACAGCAAAAGCTCGGCCTATCGATCCTTTTGGTTTAAAGAGTTTTTAACAAGAGGTGTCAGAAAAATTACCACAGGGATAACTGGCTTGTGGCGGCCAAGCGTTCATAGCGACGTCGCTTTTTGATCCTTCGATGTCGGCTCTTCCTATCATTGTGAAGCAAAATTCACCAAGCGTTGGATTGTTCACCCATACAAGGGAACGTGAGCTGGGTTTAGACCGTCGCGAGACAGGTTAGTTTTACCCTACTGATGACAAATATAGTTATTACAACAGCATTCCTGCGTAGTACGAGAGGAACCGCAGGTACGGACAATTGGTACAATACTTGTTCGAGAGAACAGTGGTATGATGCTACGTCCGCTGGATTATGCCTGAACGCCTCTAAGGTCGTATCCGTGCTGGATTGTAATAATAGTAATGGGGTTAATTATATTATATGGTAATATGACGTTGTAAGCTAGACTACATAAGTAATTTAGCGAAAATGTTTTTTACCGAAACCAATTAGTAATATAATATGGGTAATGTGTTTCTTATTATGCACGAGATTCATGTTAAGTGCCAATTATATAATACAAATTGTTTTCATATATAATGTAATACCTTGAATCAATTGTAAACGACTTTGGTATCGGGCAAGGTGTTGTTAATGGAAGAGCAGCTACCATACTGCGATCCACTGAAACTTAACCTATGCTCGATGATTCGAATATTTACTATGCAGATATATAAATATATATATATGTGTATTAAATATAAGGTAGCATGTATAATATTTATACTTGTTATGCATTAATAATTATTTATTAGTTGCGGAGGATGGGTGATGGATATATGATGTATTATATACTTATAAGAAAAAGTATTAATAAGTATTTACACTTATATTAATTATGGCTTTAAAAAATAATATAATATTAATATATTTTTTTAAAAAGAACTTATCATAATAATAATAATTATATGATATAATATATAAAATCATTTTGATAAAAGTTTTTAACTTTAACATATTGATATTGTATTGTTGGTTGTTGTGTTGGAATAATAAGTATTTACTAATTTATATTTCTATTTTTGGTTTAATGTATAAATATACTTATAATTATGAGAACTTAATATGATATATATAAGATCTTATATATGATCATTTTGATGAATGGTTGAAATAAACATTAACATATTATTATTGTCATTTATAATTGTTGGGTAAATATACTTATATAAATAAGAATTTAATATGAAATATAATAAAATCATTTTGATGGATAGAAGAAAGAAGGTGGCAATAAACTTTAACATTAAAGTATATTGATATTGTATTGGATCATTATATATCTCTATACATAAGATCAATTAGTTGGATGGATGGTGGGCAATAAGCATTAACTTATTTTTAGTTAATGTATAAATAATGAGAACTTAATATGAAATATAATATATAAAATCATTATTAGATGGACGTTAGCAAAAAATATTCACATTAACGTATATTGATATTGTATAAATATTCTTATAATATAGAACTTATCATAAAAATTTTAAAATATATATAATTTAATAAATTGTATATGATCATTTTATATGATATTAATATGTGGAATAAGCATTTTAGGTTTTTTGTTGAACAAATGGATGGTATAACTAATAATAAAATGGCTTATAAAAGTTGGTGGTTAGAAAAAAATTTTAGTAAACTGAAATGTATCTTTACAATGTTATTAGGGTTAATAATGAAAAATGTTTAAAAAAATATATTTTATTTTAGGTTGTTAAATACCCTTTTTCAGCTTCTAGATAGACCAAAAGTTTTCTTTTCGTATTGTTATAAATTATAATTTTAACAATATAAAGTTAACTGAAATGTATCTTTATAGTGTTATTAGGATCAAACTAATAGGTTAATAATGAAAAATGTTGAAAAAAATATATTTTATTTTAGGTTGTTAAATACCCTTTTTCAGCTTCTAGATAGACCAAAAGTTTTCTTTTCGTATTGTTATAAATTATAATTTTAACAATATAAAGTTAACTGAAATATATCTTTATAGTGTTATTAGGATCAAACTAATAGGTTAATAATGAAAAATGTTGAAAAAAATATATTTTATTTTAGGTTGTTAAATACCCTTTTTCAGCTTCTAGATAGACCAAAAGTTTTCTTTTCGTATTGTTATAAATTATAATTTTAACAATATAAAGTTAACTGAAATGTATCTTTATAGTGTTATTAGGATCAAACTAATAGGGTTAATAATGAAAAATGTTGAAAAATATATATTTTATTTTAGGTTGTTAAATACCCTTTTTCAGCTTCTAGATAGACCTAAAATTTATATTAAAATAATATAAATTATATGTTAAAATTTACCAAATCGACTTAAATTTTTTTGATTTATTATTAATTTATATTTTTATACATAAATATTGAAAAATATTATGAAATTTGTTGTGTTTTGAAAAAAGTGCAAAAAAAGGACCAATCCTACTTTTTTTTAAAAACTGATATAAGTTTAGGTCTCGACTATCTCTTTTTTAAAAATGGTCTATTTTCATATGTTTTGAATATACAAAACATACTTGTGCTTTCAAAAAAAATAATTTTAAAAATTGACTATTTTATAGTATCAATTTGATATGTTGTTAATATGAATGTGAACCAAAAATAAATTGGTACAAAATACCATATAAAAACAAGGTTATACACAATATAGTAAATGTATATACATAATGTTATACATAAATTAAAATGCTTTTATAAAATAATATAATTATATAATATTCTGGTTGATCCTGCCAGTAGTTATATGCTTGTCTCAAAGATTAAGCCATGCATGTCTAAGTACATACATAAATAAAGTGAAACCGCAAAAGGCTCATTATATCAGTTATGGTTTATTAGATCATAAACAGTTACTTGGATAACTGTGGCAATTCTAGAGCTAATACATGCAATGATAACACGGACCTTTTGGAACGTGTGCTTTTATTAGGCCAAAAACCAAGCGATTATTTATAATCGTATAATATGGTTGAACTCTAGATAATTTGCCGATCGTACGGT
>CATQJD010000066.1:112500-120000 GCA_958298945.1 Atherix ibis | reverse complement strand
TAATTATGGCTTTAAAAAATAATATAATATTATATATTTTTTTAAAAAGAACTTATCATAATAATAATAATTATATGATATAATATATAAAATCATTTTGATAAAAGTTTTTAACTTTAACATATTGATATTGTATTGTTGGTTGTTGTGTTGGAATAATAAGTATTTACTAATTTATATTTCTATTTTTGGTTTAATGTATAAATATACTTATAATTATGAGAACTTAATATGATATATATAAGATCTTATATATGATCATTTTGATGAATGGTTGAAATAAACATTAACATATTATTATTGTCATTTATAATTGTTGGGTAAATATACTTATATAAATAAGAATTTAATATGAAATATAATAAAATCATTTTGATGGATAGAAGAAAGAAGGTGGCAATAAACTTTAACATTAAAGTATATTGATATTGTATTGGATCATTATATATCTCTATACATAAGATCAATTAGTTGGATGGATGGTGGGCAATAAGCATTAACTTATTTTTAGTTAATGTATAAATAATGAGAACTTAATATGAAATATAATATATAAAATCATTATTAGATGGACGTTAGCAAAAAATATTCACATTAACGTATATTGATATTGTATAAATATTCTTATAATATAGAACTTATCATAAAAATTTTAAAATATATATAATTTAATAAATTGTATATGATCATTTTATATGATATTAATATGTGGAATAAGCATTTTAGGTTTTTTGTTGAACAAATGGATGGTATAACTAATAATAAAATGGCTTATAAAAGTTGGTGGTTAGAAAAAAATTTTAGTAAACTGAAATGTATCTTTACAATGTTATTAGGGTTAATAATGAAAAATGTTTAAAAAAATATATTTTATTTTAGGTTGTTAAATACCCTTTTTCAGCTTCTAGATAGACCAAAAGTTTTCTTTTCGTATTGTTATAAATTATAATTTTAACAATATAAAGTTAACTGAAATGTATCTTTATAGTGTTATTAGGATCAAACTAATAGGTTAATAATGAAAAATGTTGAAAAAAATATATTTTATTTTAGGTTGTTAAATACCCTTTTTCAGCTTCTAGATAGACCAAAAGTTTTCTTTTCGTATTGTTATAAATTATAATTTTAACAATATAAAGTTAACTGAAATATATCTTTATAGTGTTATTAGGATCAAACTAATAGGTTAATAATGAAAAATGTTGAAAAAAATATATTTTATTTTAGGTTGTTAAATACCCTTTTTCAGCTTCTAGATAGACCAAAAGTTTTCTTTTCGTATTGTTATAAATTATAATTTTAACAATATAAAGTTAACTGAAATGTATCTTTATAGTGTTATTAGGATCAAACTAATAGGGTTAATAATGAAAAATGTTGAAAAATATATATTTTATTTTAGGTTGTTAAATACCCTTTTTCAGCTTCTAGATAGACCTAAAATTTATATTAAAATAATATAAATTATATGTTAAAATTTACCAAATCGACTTAAATTTTTTTGATTTATTATTAATTTATATTTTTATACATAAATATTGAAAAATATTATGAAATTTGTTGTGTTTTGAAAAAAGTGCAAAAAAAGGACCAATCCTACTTTTTTTTAAAAACTGATATAAGTTTAGGTCTCGACTATCTCTTTTTTAAAAATGGTCTATTTTCATATGTTTTGAATATACAAAACATACTTGTGCTTTCAAAAAAAATAATTTTAAAAATTGACTATTTTATAGTATCAATTTGATATGTTGTTAATATGAATGTGAACCAAAAATAAATTGGTACAAAATACCATATAAAAACAAGGTTATACACAATATAGTAAATGTATATACATAATGTTATACATAAATTAAAATGCTTTTATAAAATAATATAATTATATAATATTCTGGTTGATCCTGCCAGTAGTTATATGCTTGTCTCAAAGATTAAGCCATGCATGTCTAAGTACATACATAAATAAAGTGAAACCGCAAAAGGCTCATTATATCAGTTATGGTTTATTAGATCATAAACAGTTACTTGGATAACTGTGGCAATTCTAGAGCTAATACATGCAATGATAACACGGACCTTTTGGAACGTGTGCTTTTATTAGGCCAAAAACCAAGCGATTATTTATAATCGTATAATATGGTTGAACTCTAGATAATTTGCCGATCGTACGGTCTTAGTACCGACGACAGATCTTTCAAATGTCTGCCCTATCAACTATTGATGGTAGTATCTTGGACTACCATGGTTGCAACGGGTAACGGGGAATCAGGGTTCGATTCCGGAGAGGGAGCCTGAGAAACGGCTACCACATCTAAGGAAGGCAGCAGGCGCGTAAATTACCCACTCCCAGTACGGGGAGGTAGTGACGAAAAATAACAATACAGGACTCATATCCGAGGCCCTGTAATTGGAATGAGTACACTTTAAATCCTTTAACAAGGACCTATTGGAGGGCAAGTCTGGTGCCAGCAGCCGCGGTAATTCCAGCTCCAATAGCGTATATTAAAGTTGTTGCGGTTAAAACGTTCGTAGTTGAATTTGTGCTTCACACGGGTAGTACACCTAAAATATAGGTTAGTACATTACCTTGTGTGCTAGCGTATTACTGGAGGGCTATTGCTTATATATTTATATGTTTGTAATAGCCCTATATAAAGCTGCTATAATGCTCTTTATTGAGTGTTATTGTAGACAGTACAATTACTTTGAACAAATTAAAGTGCTTAAAGCAGGCTTTAAATGCCTGAATATTTTGTGCATGGAATAATGGAATAAGACCTCTGTTCTACTTTCATTGGTTTTTAGATCAAGAGGTAATGATTAATAGAAGCAGTTGGGGGCATTAGTATTACGACGCGAGAGGTGAAATTCTTGGACCGTCGTAAGACTAACTTAAGCGAAAGCATTTGCCAAAGATGTTTTCATTAATCAAGAACGAAAGTTAGAGGTTCGAAGGCGATCAGATACCGCCCTAGTTCTAACCATAAACGATGCCAGCTAGCAATTGGGTATAGCTACTACTATGGCTTTCTCAGTCGCTTCCCGGGAAACCAAAGCTTTTGGGCTCCGGGGGAAGTATGGTTGCAAAGCTGAAACTTAAAGGAATTGACGGAAGGGCACCACCAGGAGTGGAGCCTGCGGCTTAATTTGACTCAACACGGGAAAACTTACCAGGTCCGAACATAAATGAGTAAGACAGATTGATAGCTCTTTCTCGAATCTATGGGTGGTGGTGCATGGCCGTTCTTAGTTCGTGGAGTGATTTGTCTGGTTAATTCCGATAACGAACGAGACTCAAATATATTAAATAGATGCTTTCAGGATTATGGCGTTGAAGCTTTGCATAGCTTTCATTCATAATACTTTTATAGTATTTGATTGTATATGCTAATGTGAGTGGAGTCGTACCTGTTTGTTTGTTCTATAAAAAAAGAACGATTGCTTCTTAAATGGACAAGTTGCGTTTAGCAATAATGAGATTGAGCAATAACAGGTCTGTGATGCCCTTAGATGTCCTGGGCTGCACGCGCGCTACAATGAAAGTATCAACGTGTATTTCCTAGACCGAGAGGTCCGGGTAAACCGCTGAATCACTTTCATGCTTGGGATTGTGAACTGAAACTGTTCACATGAACTTGGAATTCCCAGTAAGTGCGAGTCATTAACTCGTATTGATCAAGTCCCTGCCCTTTGTACACACCGCCCGTCGCTACTACCGATTGAATTATTTAGTGAGGTCTCCGGACGTGATTGCTGTGACGCTATATGTGTTACGGTTATATCGCAAAAGTTGACCAAACTTGATTATTTAGAGGAAGTAAAAGTCGTAACAAGGTTTCCGTAGGTGAACCTGCGGAAGGATCATTAATGATACCTTATATAAAATAAAATACTATATATTTAAAGTATATAGAAAAAAAGAGTATTAAAAATGAAATTATATAAAAAATATATATTTATTTATATTATAAATAAATTGTAAAAGAGACCAACCAATTCTGTACTTAAAATTTTAAGTAATAGTTCAATGATGAACTAGACGTTCGCAGAAGAAGGTTGTTTTTCTTTTTAATATTCTTATAAAAATATTGATTTGATATAAAAATGCTCATTTATATAATGTGTATTTAAAATTTATAAACTCTAAGCGGTGGATCACTTGGCTCATGGGTCGATGAAGAACGCAGCAAACTGTGCGTCATCGTGTGAACTGCAGGACACATGAACATCGACAATTTGAACGCATATTACAGTCTATGCTATATGTATATCTTTAGATATATTGCATAGACTACATATGGTTGAGGGTTGTATGATTACGCTAACTTGACTCGATTTTATGATGAAAATTATAAAATTGGCATTTTGTGTTATAAAATTTTAACATTGCTTAGAATTTTTAACATTAACAATTATTATATTCATTAAAATATTATTATTATATAAAATATAATTTCAAAATAAAAAAACTATTTTATACAAGTAAAAAATTTGAAATATTTATTATTTACAAATTAATAAAAAAAAAATGTATAAAAATATAAAAAAAATATGAAATATTATTACAATATAATAAAATATTAAAAAAATGATATAATATTAGCATTATTATATAGCAGAAAAAATTACTGACTATAATAATAAAAAATTTAAAAATTTATTTATAACCTCAACTCATATGAGACTACTCCCTGAATTTAAGCATATTAATGAGGGAAGGAAAAGAAACTAACAAGGATTTTCTTAGTAGCGGCGAGCGAAAAGAAAATAGTTCAGCACTAAGTTATTTTGTATATTATTTACAAATATAAGATGCAGTGTATAGAATGTCTATAATTTAGTATTAAATATTAATAGTTTAAGTCCTTCTTAAAGGGGGCCAATTACCCAAAGAGGGTGCCAGGCCCGTAAAACATTAATATATACTAAAAGACATTTCTTAAGAGTCGTGTTGCTTGATAGTGCAGCACTAATTGGGTGGTAAACTCCATCTAAAACTAAATATGACCATGAGACCGATAGCAAACAAGTACCGTGAGGGAAAGTTGAAAAGAACTCTGAATAGAGAGTTAAAAAGTACGTGAAACTGTTTAGAGGTTAAGCCTGATGAATCTAAATATCAATTGCGGAAAAGTCATCAATAAGCATATAGTTTTAATATAAAATATATAATTATTGTGCATTTTTTCCGTAAAAGACATTGTAATCTGTTATAAACAAAATTTATCATAAGGTATTAAAGTAAAAAAGTTTATATATGTATTAGCTGTTATGGCTTATATTTTATAAAATTGCAAATATAATACTGGATAAATATATAACAGCACATAAATATATAATGCTAACATCAATGAAGATGTTGTAAATATATATGTATATATTTTATAAATATATATATTATAAGCATTTATATTATTGACAATGCTTTAGATTTAGAATACCTTCGGGACCCGTCTTGAAACACGGACCAAGAAGTCTAACATATGTGCAAGTCATTAGGTATTATTTAAAACCTAAAGGCGTAATTAACTTAAATGTTAATATTGGATTATTTTATATTTAATATTTACTATTATTATAAAGTTCATCCAGGGACGTTTTATATAGTTATGTATTTTAATATCTGATATTATTTATACCTCTAACTAAAGCGTACCTTGAGCATATATGTTGTGACCCGAAAGATGGTGAACTATACCTGATCAGGTTGAAGTCAGGGGAAACCCTGATGGAAGACCGAAACAGTTCTGACGTGCAAATCGATTGTCAGAATTGGGTATAGGGGCGAAAGACCAATCGAACCATCTAGTAGCTGGTTCCCTCCGAAGTTTCCCTCAGGATAGCTGGTGCAAATAAATATTATATAATATAATCTTATCTGGTAAAGCGAATGATTAGAGGCATTAGGGCCGAAACGACCTTAACCTATTCTCAAACTTTAAATGGGTAAGAACCTTATCTTTCTTGATATGAAGATTAGGTTATGATATATTGTGCCTAGTGGGCCACTTTTGGTAAGCAGAACTGGCGCTGTGGGATGAACCAAACGTAATGTTACGGCGCCAAAATTGACAACTCATACTGATACCATGAAAGGCGTTGCTTGCTTAAAACAGCAGGACGGTGGACATGGAAGTCGTAAACCGCTAAGGAGTGTGTAACAACTCACCTGCCGAAGCAACTAGCCCTTAAAATGGATGGCGCTCAAGTTGTATGCCTATACATTACCGCTAAAGCAAATGATTTATAAATTAATAAATCTTAAAGCTTTAGTGAGTAGGAGGGTACGATGGTGTGCGTTGAAGTGTTTGGCGTAAGCCTGCATGGAGCCGCCATTGGTACAGATCTTGGTGGTAGTAGCAAATAATCGAATGAGACCTTGGAGGACTGAAGTGGAGAAGGGTTTCGTGTGAACAGTGGTTGATCACGAGTTAGTCGGTCCTAAGTTTATGGTGAAAACCAATGTATATATATAAACTATTAGTTAATATATATATTTAAACGAAAGGGAATACGGTTCCAATTCCGTAACCTGTTAAGTATACGTTTGTTATTAAAAATGGGCTTTTTGCTCATCCTGGTAACAGAAATAACCATAAAGAAACCGTCGAGAGGTATCGGAAGAGTTTTCTTTTCTGTTTCATAGTCGTATCACCATGGAAGTCTTTCGAAGAGAGATATGGTGAATGGACTAGAAGAGCATGGCATTTACTGCTGTGTCGATATTTTCTCCTCGGGCCTTGAAAATTTATGGTAAGGAAACATTACCGCTAAAGCAATGGTAATGTTTCCTTACCTATACATTACCGCTAAAGCAAATGATTTATAAATTAATAAATCTTAAAGCTTTAGTGAGTAGGAGGGTACGATGGTGTGCGTTGAAGTGTTTGGCGTAAGCCTGCATGGAGCCGCCATTGGTACAGATCTTGGTGGTAGTAGCAAATAATCGAATGAGACCTTGGAGGACTGAAGTGGAGAAGGGTTTCGTGTGAACAGTGGTTGATCACGAGTTAGTCGGTCCTAAGTTTATGGTGAAAACCAATGTATATATATAAACTATTAGTTAATATATATATTTAAACGAAAGGGAATACGGTTCCAATTCCGTAACCTGTTAAGTATACGTTTGTTATTAAAAAAATGGGCTTTTTGCTCATCCTGGTAACAGAAATAACCATAAAGAAACCGTCGAGAGGTATCGGAAGAGTTTTCTTTTCTGTTTCATAGTCGTATCACCATGGAAGTCTTTCGAAGAGAGATATGGTGAATGGACTAGAAGAGCATGGCATTTACTGCTGTGTCGATATTTTCTCCTCGGGCCTTGAAAATTTATGGTAAGGAAACGCAAACTTCTTAACAGGCCGTACCTATATCCGCAGCTGGTCTCCAAGGTGAAGAGTCTCTAGTCGATAGAATAATGTAGGTAAGGGAAGTCGGCAAATTAGATCCGTAACTTCGGGATAAGGATTGGCTCTGAAGATTGAGATAGTCGGGCTT
>CATQJD010000066.1:107500-110000 GCA_958298945.1 Atherix ibis | reverse complement strand
AACGTGAGCTGGGTTTAGACCGTCGCGAGACAGGTTAGTTTTACCCTACTGATGACAAATATAGTTATTACAACAGCATTCCTGCGTAGTACGAGAGGAACCGCAGGTACGGACAATTGGTACAATACTTGTTCGAGAGAACAGTGGTATGATGCTACGTCCGCTGGATTATGCCTGAACGCCTCTAAGGTCGTATCCGTGCTGGATTGTAATAATAGTAATGGGGTTAATTATATTATATGGTAATATGACGTTGTAAGCTAGACTACATAAGTAATTTAGCGAAAATGTTTTTTACCGAAACCAATTAGTAATATAATATGGGTAATGTGTTTCTTATTATGCACGAGATTCATGTTAAGTGCCAATTATATAATACAAATTGTTTTCATATATAATGTAATACCTTGAATCAATTGTAAACGACTTTGGTATCGGGCAAGGTGTTGTTAATGGAAGAGCAGCTACCATACTGCGATCCACTGAAACTTAACCTATGCTCGATGATTCGAATATTTACTATGCAGATATATAAATATATATATATGTGTATTAAATATAAGGTAGCATGTATAATATTTATACTTGTTATGCATTAATAATTATTTATTAGTTGCGGAGGATGGGTGATGGATATATGATGTATTATATACTTATAAGAAAAAGTATTAATAAGTATTTACACTTATATTAATTATGGCTTTAAAAAATAATATAATATTATATATTTTTTTAAAAAGAACTTATCATAATAATAATAATTATATGATATAATATATAAAATCATTTTGATAAAAGTTTTTAACTTTAACATATTGATATTGTATTGTTGGTTGTTGTGTTGGAATAATAAGTATTTACTAATTTATATTTCTATTTTTGGTTTAATGTATAAATATACTTATAATTATGAGAACTTAATATGATATATATAAGATCTTATATATGATCATTTTGATGAATGGTTGAAATAAACATTAACATATTATTATTGTCATTTATAATTGTTGGGTAAATATACTTATATAAATAAGAATTTAATATGAAATATAATAAAATCATTTTGATGGATAGAAGAAAGAAGGTGGCAATAAACTTTAACATTAAAGTATATTGATATTGTATTGGATCATTATATATCTCTATACATAAGATCAATTAGTTGGATGGATGGTGGGCAATAAGCATTAACTTATTTTTAGTTAATGTATAAATAATGAGAACTTAATATGAAATATAATATATAAAATCATTATTAGATGGACGTTAGCAAAAAATATTCACATTAACGTATATTGATATTGTATAAATATTCTTATAATATAGAACTTATCATAAAAATTTTAAAATATATATAATTTAATAAATTGTATATGATCATTTTATATGATATTAATATGTGGAATAAGCATTTTAGGTTTTTTGTTGAACAAATGGATGGTATAACTAATAATAAAATGGCTTATAAAAGTTGGTGGTTAGAAAAAAATTTTAGTAAACTGAAATGTATCTTTACAATGTTATTAGGGTTAATAATGAAAAATGTTTAAAAAAATATATTTTATTTTAGGTTGTTAAATACCCTTTTTCAGCTTCTAGATAGACCAAAAGTTTTCTTTTCGTATTGTTATAAATTATAATTTTAACAATATAAAGTTAACTGAAATGTATCTTTATAGTGTTATTAGGATCAAACTAATAGGTTAATAATGAAAAATGTTGAAAAAAATATATTTTATTTTAGGTTGTTAAATACCCTTTTTCAGCTTCTAGATAGACCAAAAGTTTTCTTTTCGTATTGTTATAAATTATAATTTTAACAATATAAAGTTAACTGAAATATATCTTTATAGTGTTATTAGGATCAAACTAATAGGTTAATAATGAAAAATGTTGAAAAAAATATATTTTATTTTAGGTTGTTAAATACCCTTTTTCAGCTTCTAGATAGACCAAAAGTTTTCTTTTCGTATTGTTATAAATTATAATTTTAACAATATAAAGTTAACTGAAATGTATCTTTATAGTGTTATTAGGATCAAACTAATAGGGTTAATAATGAAAAATGTTGAAAAATATATATTTTATTTTAGGTTGTTAAATACCCTTTTTCAGCTTCTAGATAGACCTAAAATTTATATTAAAATAATATAAATTATATGTTAAAATTTACCAAATCGACTTAAATTTTTTTGATTTATTATTAATTTATATTTTTATACATAAATATTGAAAAATATTATGAAATTTGTTGTGTTTTGAAAAAAGTGCAAAAAAAGGACCAATCCTACTTTTTTTTAAAAACTGATATAAGTTTAGGTCTCGACTATCTCTTTTTTAAAAATGGTCTATTTTCATATGTTTTGAATATACAAAACATACTTGTGCTTTCAAAAAAAATAATTTTAAAAATTGACTATTTTATAGTATCAATTTGATATGTTGTTAATATGAATGTGAACCAAAAATAAATTGGTACAAAATACCATATAAAAACAAG
>CATQJD010000066.1:67500-77500 GCA_958298945.1 Atherix ibis | reverse complement strand
ACGGACCAAGAAGTCTAACATATGTGCAAGTCATTAGGTATTATTTAAAACCTAAAGGCGTAATTAACTTAAATGTTAATATTGGATTATTTTATATTTAATATTTACTATTATTATAAAGTTCATCCAGGGACGTTTTATATAGTTATGTATTTTAATATCTGATATTATTTATACCTCTAACTAAAGCGTACCTTGAGCATATATGTTGTGACCCGAAAGATGGTGAACTATACCTGATCAGGTTGAAGTCAGGGGAAACCCTGATGGAAGACCGAAACAGTTCTGACGTGCAAATCGATTGTCAGAATTGGGTATAGGGGCGAAAGACCAATCGAACCATCTAGTAGCTGGTTCCCTCCGAAGTTTCCCTCAGGATAGCTGGTGCAAATAAATATTATATAATATAATCTTATCTGGTAAAGCGAATGATTAGAGGCATTAGGGCCGAAACGACCTTAACCTATTCTCAAACTTTAAATGGGTAAGAACCTTATCTTTCTTGATATGAAGATTAGGTTATGATATATTGTGCCTAGTGGGCCACTTTTGGTAAGCAGAACTGGCGCTGTGGGATGAACCAAACGTAATGTTACGGCGCCAAAATTGACAACTCATACTGATACCATGAAAGGCGTTGCTTGCTTAAAACAGCAGGACGGTGGACATGGAAGTCGTAAACCGCTAAGGAGTGTGTAACAACTCACCTGCCGAAGCAACTAGCCCTTAAAATGGATGGCGCTCAAGTTGTATGCCTATACATTACCGCTAAAGCAAATGATTTATAAATTAATAAATCTTAAAGCTTTAGTGAGTAGGAGGGTACGATGGTGTGCGTTGAAGTGTTTGGCGTAAGCCTGCATGGAGCCGCCATTGGTACAGATCTTGGTGGTAGTAGCAAATAATCGAATGAGACCTTGGAGGACTGAAGTGGAGAAGGGTTTCGTGTGAACAGTGGTTGATCACGAGTTAGTCGGTCCTAAGTTTATGGTGAAAACCAATGTATATATATAAACTATTAGTTAATATATATATTTAAACGAAAGGGAATACGGTTCCAATTCCGTAACCTGTTAAGTATACGTTTGTTATTAAAAATGGGCTTTTTGCTCATCCTGGTAACAGAAATAACCATAAAGAAACCGTCGAGAGGTATCGGAAGAGTTTTCTTTTCTGTTTCATAGTCGTATCACCATGGAAGTCTTTCGAAGAGAGATATGGTGAATGGACTAGAAGAGCATGGCATTTACTGCTGTGTCGATATTTTCTCCTCGGGCCTTGAAAATTTATGGTAAGGAAACGCAAACTTCTTAACAGGCCGTACCTATATCCGCAGCTGGTCTCCAAGGTGAAGAGTCTCTAGTCGATAGAATAATGTAGGTAAGGGAAGTCGGCAAATTAGATCCGTAACTTCGGGATAAGGATTGGCTCTGAAGATTGAGATAGTCGGGCTTGATTGGAAAGTAATAAAATGGTTTTATGTACTCGTTCTGGGTAAAGAGATGATTTTTTAAATTGTTGATTTCCCGGATAGAAGTTTACGTAACCAAATTACGGAACTTTCTTGCTAATAATTTATAAAATTTACTTTTTATATATTTATAACGACTATCAATTAACAATCAATTCAGAACTGGCACGGACTTGGGAAATCCGACTGTCTAATTAAAACAAAGCATTGTGATGGCCCCAACGGGTGTTGACACAATGTGATTTCTGCCCAGTGCTCTGAATGTCAAAGTGAAGAAATTCAAGTAAGCGCGGGTAAACGGCGGGAGTAACTATGACTCTCTTAAGGTAGCCAAATGCCTCGTCATCTAATTAGTGACGCGCATGAATGGATTAACGAGATTTCTTCTGTCCCTATCTACTATCAGCAATGCATTGCACTTATCTCGGGCACTGTCACTGCTTATGACAGTAGAGGTTTAGATAGTCCTCGCCACCAGCAGGTGGAGAGTCAGCTTGTAACTGATTCTATCTGCTAACTGCCAGTAATGGTGGTGCGTTGATTGAGCGTATCTCGATCCCTATAGTCGTAGGCGACTCGTGGTCTAAAGCATTGGCAACAAAATCACGTTAAATAATAACCTTTCACTGTCCCTATCTACTCAGTAGTGTTTGAATTCTCGAACAGTGCGGTTGTGTTTCGATTCTATGCGAAAAAACGAAGTATTTAGCAGTAATTGTATTTTTACGACTATATCTATTGAAATTGATTGTGAGTTAGAAAAACATTGAAAAAAGACTAAGATAGACTGTTTTTTGAACGGCTAGGGTAAAAAAAGGCAAGAGGCTGTGTCTGCCAAAGTGTAGCCGAAAATTCAGATAAAAAAACGTTACTAATAGCGAGAAAACAGCAAAAACAGTTTACGTACATACGTTAATTTTACGTACATAAGTGAAATTTGGCCTGTAGTTTGGGTGAAAATATCGTGCGTGCAAGTGAAAAATCTGTGCATAGAAAAGCGGACAGACGGTCATAAGAGACCACAAAAAAATTTCGCTAGTTAAATTCCCATAAGCAGAGGCTGCATAGCGGTACTCTGCTTGTGCGGAAATTTGATTGGCCAGCTGCAGTGAACATCTGGTGTGGCCTGATATTGAGAGGCTGTAGCAGTGACCACTTGGTACCAACCAAGTGGGAGGTTTGTAGACGAGTCCAGTTGGGACCGAAAAATCGCCGGCGAGCGACCGAATAATTTTTTATTCACCGACGCATTTCGTCGACGGCCGCCATTTTTTTTTTTTTTTTTTTTTTTTTTTTTTTTTTTTTTTTTTTTTTTTTTTTTTTTTTTTTTTTTTTGAAAAAAAAAAAAAAAAAAATTTTTTTTTTTGCGTACTTTTAAACAAAACTTAAAGAAAAAATAAAATTATTATTATTTCGATATTTTGGGGACTCTAGATTTTTAGGAACGAATCTTGGTTTGCGATTTTGTGTAAAATATTTTTATTTGCTTTTCACGTATTTCGTGATTTCGTATTTTGTGGCGCCCCGCAAGTATGAAGACGGAGAAAAAGAAGCGCCCATCGGAGAAGAAGAGGCGTCTTCTTCTTGATGAGGTAGAGGCGGATCTGGTGTCCGCATCTATTTTTAAAGCTGATGCTGTGGACGATTGTGCGTCTGAGGTTGGTGTGCCAGAGGTTCCGATGACGGATCCCAAGCAATTTGACGTACCGGAAGCTGCTGTCCGTGAAGAGCTATCGCCTGATAGTGCCACTAGACGGCGTAAAAAGCCAGCCAGCGTGTCTTCAGTGCGAGACGCGCTGAAATGTGCTGTGCAGCGTATTGCTGGCCTGGCGACGGGTCATGCAATTACAGCCGCCCAGCTGGGTGCGGTGCTGCTTGCTGTAGGAGATATCGGCGACGCCGTCTCCGCGTTGGAGATGGAAAATGCCTGCAACAAAGGCAAGGTTGAGATCTTGGCAGCTGAGAATGCCTACCTCAAGGGCAGGCTGGAGAGCTTGGCGAAAGTCACTCCGCCCTCGGGTCTTGCTGCAGCTGCAGTGCCCAACCGTAGCGCTCGCCCGATCCGTGATGGGAAGGTGGTTGGGGCCACCACAGTGGCTGGGGCCACAGCGGTGGCAGCCGTTACGGCGGGACCATGGATTACGCCGCGACCGACTCCAAGGCCGAGAAAGCTGGTCGCTTTGCCTCCTCCTGCGGCAAGAACGTATGCGTTGGTTGTGAAGGCCGTCGCTGCGGGTGTGCCTACGGATGAGGTGAAGAAAAGGGTCTTGGAGGCAGGAAAGGCGCTGGCGGATGTTCGCGTCCGTGCTGTACGGCGACTGCAGGAAGGCGTTGCGGTGGAGGTGTGCAGCAGCAGTGAGTTGCAGCGAGTTGCGCAGTCAGCTGAACTAGCTAAGGCTGGCCTAGTGACGAGTGAGCCGAAGAGGGCTAGGCCAAAGCTCGTTATTCACGCTGTGCCGACTGAGGTAACCAACGTGGAGCTCGTGCAGCAGCTGAAGGAGAAAAATATGCGCGGCATATCGGAGGAGACGGACAAGGAGATATCTGTACTGAGAAGGACGACAGGAAAGGATGGTAAGAATATGGTAGTGATTGAAGTAAGTAGCAGGGTGAAGGAGAAAATGTTGAGTGAGAGGCGTGTTTTCGTGGGTTGGTTGTGCTTGCCGATTCGTGAGTACGAATTGGTACGCAGGTGCCACGGTTGCCTGGATTTCGGGCACCTTCGGGATGGCTGTAGGCGGGCTGGAAGGCTCTGCAGCAGGTGCGGTAGTGGTGACCATCTCGCTCGGGAATGCCCGAACGTAGAGTGTTGCCGAAACTGCCATCTGCGGGGACTTCCGGGCGCGCACTCCGTCATGTCGGAGGACTGCCCGGTGTATGTTAGGTTGTGCGAAAGAGAACGAATGAGGATTGTCGCCTAAAATGATTAGGTGCATCCAAATATCTGCTGCGGTTATGAATGAGTTGAGTGTATATATGTGCGAGAATGAGGTAGATATAGCACTGATCCAGGAGCCATACTCCCATGATGGATCGGTGTGCGGATTGGGAAGATCCGCCAGGACTTTCACCAGTGCCAGGGTCGGGGGCAAAATTGACTCGGCCGTCTCTGTTGTTGGCGTGGGAATGGATGTTGTTCGTGTGGATGAATGTTCTAATGAATTCGGTGTGTGCGTGTATATCAAGAAGGGGGGAATAGAGCTGTACGCTGTATCGGTGTACTGTAGGTTCGGATCTGAAATAGAGCCGTACCTGCGGTATCTTGATGCAGTGTTGGCTAAGTGTGGACGTTCGCCTGTACTGATTGGTATGGATGCGAATGCTGTTTCTCCTCTCTGGTATAGTAAGAGGGGGGATACTGGCCAACCGAGTTGTGTGAGGGGCAGGCAGCTCGAGGAGTGGATTCTGGCCGGTAGTATGAATGTACTGAATGTTCCGAGTGAATGGTATACTTTCAGCGGACCGAATGGGCAGAGTGACATCGATGTCACACTGTGCAATCGTGCTGCTGACTGTTACGAGTATGAGTGGAGAATATTGCCTGAGTGGGGGGTGAGCGATCACAACCTCATTGAGCTGGTGGTGACTGCACCAGTGGATGACCATTGCGGGGTTTCTGCCCGTGGTAGACGGTGGCATACCGGTGGGGTAGACTGGATGGTCTACGGGGAAGAGGTCGCGGCTGAGATCTGTGAGTTGGTGAGGTTTCAGTCGATGCGGTTGGAGGAAAAGGTGGTTGAGCTGAGTAGGTGTGTGAATGCGGTGAATGACAGATGCATGAGTAAAAGAGTAGAGGGGCGTAGGAAAGTGGCTCCGTGGTGGAACCGGGAGCTAGGGGTGGAAAGAAGAAAAGTTGGTAGGTTGCGTAGAATCTACCAACGTTGTAGACGCCGTGGTGTAGATGCGCACACTGAAGGTGTGACCTTCAGGGCGGCCAGAGCTGAGTATGTGGCAAATATAAGATTTGCCAAGGAAAAGCACTGGCAGAAGTATGTGGATGAAATTGGAAATGCGGATGTATGGGGTCCGGTGTATCGTTTATGTATGCGTAAAGGTGCTCGGAATGATATTTCGAGTATCAGAGTAAATGACGGGTACACAAGCAATTGGGAGGACAGTGTGAATGCACTGATGAATGATTTCTTTCCTGGGATGGAACGGCAGGAAGAGGTGAATGTAGGCAGGCGGTACCCCCTGCCATTTGAATGGGAAGAGATCGATCAATCTGTGTGGAGCACGAAGGTGCGAAGTGCCCCAGGATTGGATGGCGTGACTGGTAAGATGATGAGAAGTGTCTGGCGGACTATTCCCGCACATGTGAGTAGCCTTTACGGTGAATGCCTGGAGAGTGGTGTGTTTCCGCGTGAATGGAAAGTAGGAGACGTGGTCATCCTTCCTAAGTCTCCGGACGGGATTCGGACTGACCCGTCCTCCTACAGGCCGATATGTTTACTGCCAGTATTCGGCAAGGTCCTCGAGCGAATGATGGTACACCGGTTGAATGTGAAGTTGGCAGACTTCAATGTGTCCGGCTCTCAGTATGGATTTACGAAAGGTAAATCGACTGAGGATGCCTGGATGCGTGTACGACAGTATGTGGATGGAAGTGTGAGTAAGTATGTATGCGGTGTGTTTGTGGATTTCAAGTCTGCGTTCAACTGCTTACGATGGGACCGCATCTTTGAGCGACTGGAAGAGGTTTCGTGTGAGGAGGCTCCGCTATGGCGAAGCTACTTCCACGAAAGGTATGCAGTGGTGTGTGGGAGCAATGGGAGAATTGTTCGCCAGATGGTGCGTGGCTGTCCGCAGGGATCTGTGGCCGGCCCTGCCATCTGGAATATGATGATGAATGGTCTCCTGGTTCAGTTGGAGGAGGCCGGTTGTGTTGTGGTCGCATATGCGGATGATCTTCTACTCTTGATTGAGGGGGGGAGTAGGTCCGCGGTGGAGGTGGCGGGAAGCCGCTACATGCGTATGGTTTGTGAATGGGGAGAAAGGATGGGTGTGAAAGTTTCCGAAAGGAAAACTGAATGTATGCTTCTGAAGGGATCCTTGGCGGCCAGTAGGCCGCCCAATATTCGTATGGAGGCGGTTGGGGTCCGATACGCGCGTGAAGTGAAGTACCTTGGACTTAAGGTTGGAGAGAGGCTGAGCTTTCGGCCTCACTTGCAACGTCTAAGGGGGCGCGTAGCCGGTTTGGTTGGTATGCTGGTGCGGGTGCTCCGCAAGGAATGGGGGCTCCAAGCCAGAGTGGTGAGAGTCCTGTATAGGAGTGTGTTTGTTCCGTGTGCTATGTATGCATCGTGTGTGTGGGCTGATACTATGCGCCACCAGTACGCGAGGGTGGGCATAAATTCGGTCCAGCGTTTGGTTCTGTATGCGTGTTTAAATGTGTGTAGAACCGTTTCAACTGAGGCGATGCAGGTTCTCATGGGAGAAATTCCATGGGACTTGGAGGTGCTTCGTGGAAGCATCCACTACCGTCTACGGCGGGGCATCCCGCTTGAAGGTTGTGCGGTTATGAATGATGATGTTCGGAATCTCAGTCCGCGCCATCAGCGTGTACTGGTTCTGAACAAGATGCGTGAGATATGGCAGCAACGATGGGATGAGAGTGTGAATGGCAGATGGACGCATATGTTCATCCCGAATGTGTGCTTTGCATCTGCGTATGGATTTGAGTTTGGTCTGTCCCTTGGGTATTTGCTCACGGGGCATGGCAGTATGAATGGGTTCCTGTGCAGGCGTGGACTGGCCACGGAGGCTAGATGCCCATGCGGGGCGGCGGAGGAGAGTGCTAAGCACCTTCTCGTAGAGTGTAGCCTGTATGGGGATTTGCGTGACTTAGGTGCTTGTGGGATCGTAGTGAATGGTGATAGTGTGGATGTGAGTGGTGTATTGAGCGTGAGAGAAAGGTATGAATGCTTGAATGCGTTTGCCGTGGCACTTTTTGAGAGAAGAATGAGAATGGTGCGTGAATGAGTGCGTGAATGACACGCAGGGTGGCTACAACCGGGTGAAAGACCAAGGTCGATTCCGGTTGTACCTTCGGGTTTTGGCGAACCCGCGTACCTGAGCTGGCCTAGCGGTGCCTAGGAATTTACAAGATTCCTTACCGTAGCTTTAACGAGCGGAGTACAAACCAAAGTACTCTTAAAACAAAAATGGGTACCACGGGGATCGGGAGCCCCACAGTAGAATATACTGTGCCCGATCGAGGTGAGGCGCCATTTGGCAGCAACGTGGTGGTTGTGGTTAATACCCATGTCGCGGGTACGGTCTTCGGATCGCAGGTGTGAGGTAACTGGCAAATGTAGCAATGCATTGCACTTATCTCGGGCACTGTCACTGCTTATGACAGTAGAGGTTTAGATAGTCCTCGCCACCAGCAGGTGGAGAGTCAGCTTGTAACTGATTCTATCTGCTAACTGCCAGTAATGGTGGTGCGTTGATTGAGCGTATCTCGATCCCTATAGTCGTAGGCGACTCGTGGTCTAAAGCATTGGCAACAAAATCACGTTAAATAATAACCTTTCACTGTCCCTATCTACTATCTAGCGAAACCACAGCCAAGGGAACGGGCTTGGAATAATTAGCGGGGAAAGAAGACCCTGTTGAGTTTGACTCTAATCTGGCAATGTAAGGAGACCTAAGAGGTGTAGCATAAGTGGGAGATATTAAATTTCGATTTAATATCAACAATGAAATACCACTACTCTTATTGTTTCCTTACTTACTTGATTAAATGGAACGTGTATTATATACATAGCCATTCTTAAAATGTATTTATATGTTTTTATGGTGTTTTGTTTTGATACAAGTTTCTTGTTTGAAATATTATGAGTTTGTTATACATACCAAACAAATTATAATGAAATTATAATTTTTGCTTTTGTGAATTTTAAAATATTAGTTTAATTCGGTATAACTCTTATACTTAGATATGATCCAATTCAAGGACATTTCCAGGTAGGGAGTTTGACTGGGGCGGTACATCTCTCAAATAATAACGGAGGTGTCCCAAGGCCAGCTCAGTGCGGACAGAAACCACACATAGAGCAAAAGGGCAAATGCTGACTTGATCTCGGTATTCAGTACATACAGAGACAGCAAAAGCTCGGCCTATCGATCCTTTTGGTTTAAAGAGTTTTTAACAAGAGGTGTCAGAAAAATTACCACAGGGATAACTGGCTTGTGGCGGCCAAGCGTTCATAGCGACGTCGCTTTTTGATCCTTCGATGTCGGCTCTTCCTATCATTGTGAAGCAAAATTCACCAAGCGTTGGATTGTTCACCCATACAAGGGAACGTGAGCTGGGTTTAGACCGTCGCGAGACAGGTTAGTTTTACCCTACTGATGACAAATATAGTTATTACAACAGCATTCCTGCGTAGTACGAGAGGAACCGCAGGTACGGACAATTGGTACAATACTTGTTCGAGAGAACAGTGGTATGATGCTACGTCCGCTGGATTATGCCTGAACGCCTCTAAGGTCGTATCCGTGCTGGATTGTAATAATAGTAATGGGGTTAATTATATTATATGGTAATATGACGTTGTAAGCTAGACTACATAAGTAATTTAGCGAAAATGTTTTTTACCGAAACCAATTAGTAATATAATATGGGTAATGTGTTTCTTATTATGCACGAGATTCATGTTAAGTGCCAATTATATAATACAAATTGTTTTCATATATAATGTAATACCTTGAATCAATTGTAAACGACTTTGGTATCGGGCAAGGTGTTGTTAATGGAAGAGCAGCTACCATACTGCGATCCACTGAAACTTAACCTATGCTCGATGATTCGAATATTTACTATGCAGATATATAAATATATATATATGTGTATTAAATATAAGGTAGCATGTATAATATTTATACTTGTTATGCATTAATAATTATTTATTAGTTGCGGAGGATGGGTGATGGATATATGATGTATTATATACTTATAAGAAAAAGTATTAATAAGTATTTACACTTATATTAATTATGGCTTTAAAAAATAATATAATATTATATATTTTTTTAAAAAGAACTTATCATAATAATAATAATTATATGATATAATATATAAAATCATTTTGATAAAAGTTTTTAACTTTAACATATTGATATTGTATTGTTGGTTGTTGTGTTGGAATAATAAGTATTTACTAATTTATATTTCTATTTTTGGTTTAATGTATAAATATACTTATAATTATGAGAACTTAATATGATATATATAAGATCTTATATATGATCATTTTGATGAATGGTTGAAATAAACATTAACATATTATTATTGTCATTTATAATTGTTGGGTAAATATACTTATATAAATAAGAATTTAATATGAAATATAATAAAATCATTTTGATGGATAGAAGAAAGAAGGTGGCAATAAACTTTAACATTAAAGTATATTGATATTGTATTGGATCATTATATATCTCTATACATAAGATCAATTAGTTGGATGGATGGTGGGCAATAAGCATTAACTTATTTTTAGTTAATGTATAAATAATGAGAAC
>CATQJD010000066.1:47500-50000 GCA_958298945.1 Atherix ibis | reverse complement strand
ACCATACTGCGATCCACTGAAACTTAACCTATGCTCGATGATTCGAATATTTACTATGCAGATATATAAATATATATATATGTGTATTAAATATAAGGTAGCATGTATAATATTTATACTTGTTATGCATTAATAATTATTTATTAGTTGCGGAGGATGGGTGATGGATATATGATGTATTATATACTTATAAGAAAAAGTATTAATAAGTATTTACACTTATATTAATTATGGCTTTAAAAAATAATATAATATTATATATTTTTTTAAAAAGAACTTATCATAATAATAATAATTATATGATATAATATATAAAATCATTTTGATAAAAGTTTTTAACTTTAACATATTGATATTGTATTGTTGGTTGTTGTGTTGGAATAATAAGTATTTACTAATTTATATTTCTATTTTTGGTTTAATGTATAAATATACTTATAATTATGAGAACTTAATATGATATATATAAGATCTTATATATGATCATTTTGATGAATGGTTGAAATAAACATTAACATATTATTATTGTCATTTATAATTGTTGGGTAAATATACTTATATAAATAAGAATTTAATATGAAATATAATAAAATCATTTTGATGGATAGAAGAAAGAAGGTGGCAATAAACTTTAACATTAAAGTATATTGATATTGTATTGGATCATTATATATCTCTATACATAAGATCAATTAGTTGGATGGATGGTGGGCAATAAGCATTAACTTATTTTTAGTTAATGTATAAATAATGAGAACTTAATATGAAATATAATATATAAAATCATTATTAGATGGACGTTAGCAAAAAATATTCACATTAACGTATATTGATATTGTATAAATATTCTTATAATATAGAACTTATCATAAAAATTTTAAAATATATATAATTTAATAAATTGTATATGATCATTTTATATGATATTAATATGTGGAATAAGCATTTTAGGTTTTTTGTTGAACAAATGGATGGTATAACTAATAATAAAATGGCTTATAAAAGTTGGTGGTTAGAAAAAAATTTTAGTAAACTGAAATGTATCTTTACAATGTTATTAGGGTTAATAATGAAAAATGTTTAAAAAAATATATTTTATTTTAGGTTGTTAAATACCCTTTTTCAGCTTCTAGATAGACCAAAAGTTTTCTTTTCGTATTGTTATAAATTATAATTTTAACAATATAAAGTTAACTGAAATGTATCTTTATAGTGTTATTAGGATCAAACTAATAGGTTAATAATGAAAAATGTTGAAAAAAATATATTTTATTTTAGGTTGTTAAATACCCTTTTTCAGCTTCTAGATAGACCAAAAGTTTTCTTTTCGTATTGTTATAAATTATAATTTTAACAATATAAAGTTAACTGAAATATATCTTTATAGTGTTATTAGGATCAAACTAATAGGTTAATAATGAAAAATGTTGAAAAAAATATATTTTATTTTAGGTTGTTAAATACACTTTTTCAGCTTCTAGATAGACCAAAAGTTTTCTTTTCGTATTGTTATAAATTATAATTTTAACAATATAAAGTTAACTGAAATGTATCTTTATAGTGTTATTAGGATCAAACTAATAGGGTTAATAATGAAAAATGTTGAAAAATATATATTTTATTTTAGGTTGTTAAATACCCTTTTTCAGCTTCTAGATAGACCTAAAATTTATATTAAAATAATATAAATTATATGTTAAAATTTACCAAATCGACTTAAATTTTTTTGATTTATTATTAATTTATATTTTTATACATAAATATTGAAAAATATTATGAAATTTGTTGTGTTTTGAAAAAAGTGCAAAAAAAGGACCAATCCTACTTTTTTTTAAAAACTGATATAAGTTTAGGTCTCGACTATCTCTTTTTTAAAAATGGTCTATTTTCATATGTTTTGAATATACAAAACATACTTGTGCTTTCAAAAAAAATAATTTTAAAAATTGACTATTTTATAGTATCAATTTGATATGTTGTTAATATGAATGTGAACCAAAAATAAATTGGTACAAAATACCATATAAAAACAAGGTTATACACAATATAGTAAATGTATATACATAATGTTATACATAAATTAAAATGCTTTTATAAAATAATATAATTATATAATATTCTGGTTGATCCTGCCAGTAGTTATATGCTTGTCTCAAAGATTAAGCCATGCATGTCTAAGTACATACATAAATAAAGTGAAACCGCAAAAGGCTCATTATATCAGTTATGGTTTATTAGATCATAAACAGTTACTTGGATAACTGTGGCAATTCTAGAGCTAATACATGCAATGATAACACGGACCTTTTGGAACGTGTGCTTTTATTAGGCCAAAAACCAAGCGATTATTTATAATCGTATAATATGGTTGAACTCTAGATAATTTGCCGATCGTACGGTCTTAGTACCGACGACAGATCTTTCAAATGTCTGCCCTATCAACTATTGATGGTAGTATCTTGGACTACCATGGTTGCAACGGGTAACGGGGAATCAGGGT
>CATQJD010000066.1:35000-45000 GCA_958298945.1 Atherix ibis | reverse complement strand
TCAGCACTAAGTTATTTTGTATATTATTTACAAATATAAGATGCAGTGTATAGAATGTCTATAATTTAGTATTAAATATTAATAGTTTAAGTCCTTCTTAAAGGGGGCCAATTACCCAAAGAGGGTGCCAGGCCCGTAAAACATTAATATATACTAAAAGACATTTCTTAAGAGTCGTGTTGCTTGATAGTGCAGCACTAATTGGGTGGTAAACTCCATCTAAAACTAAATATGACCATGAGACCGATAGCAAACAAGTACCGTGAGGGAAAGTTGAAAAGAACTCTGAATAGAGAGTTAAAAAGTACGTGAAACTGTTTAGAGGTTAAGCCTGATGAATCTAAATATCAATTGCGGAAAAGTCATCAATAAGCATATAGTTTTAATATAAAATATATAATTATTGTGCATTTTTTCCGTAAAAGACATTGTAATCTGTTATAAACAAAATTTATCATAAGGTATTAAAGTAAAAAAGTTTATATATGTATTAGCTGTTATGGCTTATATTTTATAAAATTGCAAATATAATACTGGATAAATATATAACAGCACATAAATATATAATGCTAACATCAATGAAGATGTTGTAAATATATATGTATATATTTTATAAATATATATATTATAAGCATTTATATTATTGACAATGCTTTAGATTTAGAATACCTTCGGGACCCGTCTTGAAACACGGACCAAGAAGTCTAACATATGTGCAAGTCATTAGGTATTATTTAAAACCTAAAGGCGTAATTAACTTAAATGTTAATATTGGATTATTTTATATTTAATATTTACTATTATTATAAAGTTCATCCAGGGACGTTTTATATAGTTATGTATTTTAATATCTGATATTATTTATACCTCTAACTAAAGCGTACCTTGAGCATATATGTTGTGACCCGAAAGATGGTGAACTATACCTGATCAGGTTGAAGTCAGGGGAAACCCTGATGGAAGACCGAAACAGTTCTGACGTGCAAATCGATTGTCAGAATTGGGTATAGGGGCGAAAGACCAATCGAACCATCTAGTAGCTGGTTCCCTCCGAAGTTTCCCTCAGGATAGCTGGTGCAAATAAATATTATATAATATAATCTTATCTGGTAAAGCGAATGATTAGAGGCATTAGGGCCGAAACGACCTTAACCTATTCTCAAACTTTAAATGGGTAAGAACCTTATCTTTCTTGATATGAAGATTAGGTTATGATATATTGTGCCTAGTGGGCCACTTTTGGTAAGCAGAACTGGCGCTGTGGGATGAACCAAACGTAATGTTACGGCGCCAAAATTGACAACTCATACTGATACCATGAAAGGCGTTGCTTGCTTAAAACAGCAGGACGGTGGACATGGAAGTCGTAAACCGCTAAGGAGTGTGTAACAACTCACCTGCCGAAGCAACTAGCCCTTAAAATGGATGGCGCTCAAGTTGTATGCCTATACATTACCGCTAAAGCAAATGATTTATAAATTAATAAATCTTAAAGCTTTAGTGAGTAGGAGGGTACGATGGTGTGCGTTGAAGTGTTTGGCGTAAGCCTGCATGGAGCCGCCATTGGTACAGATCTTGGTGGTAGTAGCAAATAATCGAATGAGACCTTGGAGGACTGAAGTGGAGAAGGGTTTCGTGTGAACAGTGGTTGATCACGAGTTAGTCGGTCCTAAGTTTATGGTGAAAACCAATGTATATATATAAACTATTAGTTAATATATATATTTAAACGAAAGGGAATACGGTTCCAATTCCGTAACCTGTTAAGTATACGTTTGTTATTAAAAATGGGCTTTTTGCTCATCCTGGTAACAGAAATAACCATAAAGAAACCGTCGAGAGGTATCGGAAGAGTTTTCTTTTCTGTTTCATAGTCGTATCACCATGGAAGTCTTTCGAAGAGAGATATGGTGAATGGACTAGAAGAGCATGGCATTTACTGCTGTGTCGATATTTTCTCCTCGGGCCTTGAAAATTTATGGTAAGGAAACGCAAACTTCTTAACAGGCCGTACCTATATCCGCAGCTGGTCTCCAAGGTGAAGAGTCTCTAGTCGATAGAATAATGTAGGTAAGGGAAGTCGGCAAATTAGATCCGTAACTTCGGGATAAGGATTGGCTCTGAAGATTGAGATAGTCGGGCTTGATTGGAAAGTAATAAAATGGTTTTATGTACTCGTTCTGGGTAAAGAGATGATTTTTTAAATTGTTGATTTCCCGGATAGAAGTTTACGTAACCAAATTACGGAACTTTCTTGCTAATAATTTATAAAATTTACTTTTTATATATTTATAACGACTATCAATTAACAATCAATTCAGAACTGGCACGGACTTGGGAAATCCGACTGTCTAATTAAAACAAAGCATTGTGATGGCCCCAACGGGTGTTGACACAATGTGATTTCTGCCCAGTGCTCTGAATGTCAAAGTGAAGAAATTCAAGTAAGCGCGGGTAAACGGCGGGAGTAACTATGACTCTCTTAAGGTAGCCAAATGCCTCGTCATCTAATTAGTGACGCGCATGAATGGATTAACGAGATTTCTTCTGTCCCTATCTACTCAGTCGTGTTTGAGAATTCGAACGGAGTAGTCGTGTTTTTGATTTCGAGCGAAAACAGAGTTTTTATTGCGAATTACAGTTCATTAGTGATTTACGGTTTTTAAAGCGATTTTAGTGAAAAGACATTGAAACGGACTATATTTTGAAAGGATTTTTTGAGAATAAGCAAGTGCTAGTGTCTGGCAAGGTGCAGCCGAAAATTCGGACTGATCGGACTTATAGAAGTGCGGAAAAAGAGCAAAGAACATTGTTACACGTACGTAATTTTACGTACATACGTGGAATTTGTTCTATCGTTTGGTGTAAAATTTGCTCTATCGTTTCGGGTATTTGTGCGGACAGACAGTGAAAAGGGACCGCGAAAAATTCCCTAGTTAAATTTTCCATAAGCAGAGGCTGCATAGCGGTACTCTGCTTGTGCGAAAATTTTGTTTGAACATCTGGCGGGAGCAGCTGTTGTGGTTCAAGGCCGCAGCTGATATTGAGAGGCTGTAGGAGTGACCACTTGGTACCAACCAAGTGGGAGGTTTGTAGACGAGTCCAGTTGGGACCGAAAAATCGCCGGCGAGCGACCGAATAATTTTTTATTCACCGACGCATTTCGTCGACGGCCGCTATTTTTTTTTTTTTTTTTTTTTTTTTTTTTTTTTTTTTTTTTTTTTTTTTTTTTTTTTTTTTTTTTGAAAAAAAAAAAACAAAAAAAAAATTTTTTGCGTACTTTTGAACAAAAATTAAACAAAAAATAAAATTTCATTATTTCGACATTTTTTAGATTTTCGGTTTTGCGATTTTGATTGTAGTTTTCACGTATTTCGTGATTTTGATTCCGATTTTGTATTTTGTGGCGCCCCGCAAATGAAGACGGAGAAAAAGAAGCGCCCATCGGAGAAGAAGAGGCGTCTTCTTCTGGATGAGGTAGAGGCGGATCTGGTGTCCGCATCTATTTTTGAAGCTGCTGTTGTGGACGATTGTGCGATTGAGGTTGGTGTGCCGGAGGTTCCGATGACGGATCCCAAGCAATTTGACGTACCGGAAGCTGCTGTCCGTGAAGAGTTGTCGCCTGATAGTGCCACTAGACGGCGTAAAAAGCCAGCCAGCGTGTCTTCAGTGCGAGACGCGCTGAAATGTGCTGTGCAGGGTATTGCTGGCCTGGCGACGGGTCATGCAATTACAGCCGCCCAGCTGGGTGCGGTGCTGCTTGCCGTAGGAGATATCGGCGATGCCGTCTCCGCGTTGGAGATGGAAAATGCCTGCAACAAAGGCAAGGTTGAGATCTTGGCAGCTGAGAATGCCTACCTCAAGGGCAGGCTGGAGAGCTTGGCGAAAGTCACTCCGCCCTCGGGTCTTGCTGCAGCTGCAGTGCCCAACCGTAGCGCTCGCCCGATCCGTGATGGGAAGGTGGTTGGGGCCACCACAGTGGCTGGGGCCACAGCGGTGGCAGCCGTTACGGCGGGACCATGGATTACGCCGCGACCGACTCCAAGGCCGAGAAAGCTGGTCGCTTTGCCTCCTCCTGCGGCAAGAACGTATGCGTTGGTTGTGAAGGCCGTCGCTGCGGGTGTGCCTACGGATGAGGTGAAGAAAAGGGTCTTGGAGGCAGGAAAGGCGCTGGCGGATGTTCGCGTCCGTGCTGTACGGCGACTGCAGGAAGGCGTTGCGGTGGAGGTGTGCAGCAGCAGTGAGTTGCAGCGAGTTGCGCAGTCAGCTGAACTAGCTAAGGCTGGCCTAGTGACGAGTGAGCCGAAGAGGGCTAGGCCAAAGCTCGTTATTCACGCTGTGCCGACTGAGGTAACCAACGTGGAGCTCGTGCAGCAGCTGAAGGAGAAAAATATGCGCGGCATATCGGAGGAGACGGACAAGGAGATATCTGTACTGAGAAGGACGACAGGAAAGGATGGTAAGAATATGGTAGTGATTGAAGTAAGTAGCAGGGTGAAGGAGAAAATGTTGAGTGAGAGGCGTGTTTTCGTGGGTTGGTTGTGCTTGCCGATTCGTGAGTACGAATTGGTACGCAGGTGCCACGGTTGCCTGGATTTCGGGCACCTTCGGGATGGCTGTAGGCGGGCTGGAAGGCTCTGCAGCAGGTGCGGTAGTGGTGACCATCTCGCTCGGGAATGCCCGAACGTAGAGTGTTGCCGAAACTGCCATCTGCGGGGACTTCCGGGCGCGCACTCCGTCATGTCGAAGGACTGCCCGGTGTATGTTAGGTTGTGCGAAAGAGAACGAATGAGGATTGTCGCCTAAAATGATTAGGTGCATCCAAATAAATGGGAATGCGTCTGCTGCGGTTATGAATGAGTTGAGTGTATATATGTGCGAGAATGAGGTAGATATAGCACTGATCCAGGAGCCATACTCCCATGATGGATCGGTGTGCGGATTGGGAAGATCCGCCAGGACTTTCACCAGTGCCAGGGTCGGGGGCAAAATTGACTCGGCCGTCTCTGTTGTTGGCGTGGGAATGGATGTTGTTCGTGTGGATGAATGTTCTAATGAATTCGGTGTGTGCGTGTATATCAAGAAGGGGGGAATAGAGCTGTACGCTGTATCGGTGTACTGTAGGTTCGGATCTGAAATAGAGCCGTACCTGCGGTATCTTGATGCAGTGTTGGCTAAGTGTGGACGTTCGCCTGTACTGATTGGTATGGATGCGAATGCTGTTTCTCCTCTCTGGTATAGTAAGAGGGGGGATACTGGCCAACCGAGTTGTGTGAGGGGCAGGCAGCTCGAGGAGTGGATTCTGGCCGGTAGTATGAATGTACTGAATGTTCCGAGTGAATGGTATACTTTCAGCGGACCGAATGGGCAGAGTGACATCGATGTCACACTGTGCAATCGTGCTGCTGACTGTTACGAGTATGAGTGGAGAATATTGCCTGAGTGGGGGGTGAGCGATCACAACCTCATTGAGCTGGTGGTGACTGCACCAGTGGATGACCATTGCGGGGTTTCTGCCCGTGGTAGACGGTGGCATACCGGTGGGGTAGACTGGATGGTCTACGGGGAAGAGGTCGCGGCTGAGATCTGTGAGTTGGTGAGGTTTCAGTCGATGCGGTTGGAGGAAAAGGTGGTTGAGCTGAGTAGGTGTGTGAATGCGGTGAATGACAGATGCATGAGTAAAAGAGTAGAGGGGCGTAGGAAAGTGGCTCCGTGGTGGAACCGGGAGCTAGGGGTGGAAAGAAGAAAAGTTGGTAGGTTGCGTAGAATCTACCAACGTTGTAGACGCCGTGGTGTAGATGCGCACACTGAAGGTGTGACCTTCAGGGCGGCCAGAGCTGAGTATGTGGCAAATATAAGATTTGCCAAGGAAAAGCACTGGCAGAAGTATGTGGATGAAATTGGAAATGCGGATGTATGGGGTCCGGTGTATCGTTTATGTATGCGTAAAGGTGCTCGGAATGATATTTCGAGTATCAGAGTAAATGACGGGTACACAAGCAATTGGGAGGACAGTGTGAATGCACTGATGAATGATTTCTTTCCTGGGATGGAACGGCAGGAAGAGGTGAATGTAGGCAGGCGGTACCCCCTGCCATTTGAATGGGGAGAGATCGATCAATCTGTGTGGAGCACGAAGGTGCGAAGTGCCCCAGGATTGGATGGCGTGACTGGTAAGATGATGAGAAGTGTCTGGCGGACTATTCCCGCACATGTGAGTAGCCTTTACGGTGAATGCCTGGAGAGTGGTGTGTTTCCGCGTGAATGGAAAGTAGGAGACGTGGTCATCCTTCCTAAGTCTCCGGACGGGATTCGGACTGACCCGTCCTCCTACAGGCCGATATGTTTACTGCCAGTATTCGGCAAGGTCCTCGAGCGAATGATGGTACACCGGTTGAATGTGAAGTTGGCAGACTTCAATGTGTCCGGCTCTCAGTATGGATTTACGAAAGGTAAATCGACTGAGGATGCCTGGATGCGTGTACGACAGTATGTGGATGGAAGTGTGAGTAAGTATGTATGCGGTGTGTTTGTGGATTTCAAGTCTGCGTTCAACTGCTTACGATGGGACCGCATCTTTGAGCGACTGGAAGAGGTTTCGTGTGAGGAGGCTCCGCTATGGCGAAGCTACTTCCACGAAAGGTATGCAGTGGTGTGTGGGAGCAATGGGAGAATTGTTCGCCAGATGGTGCGTGGCTGTCCGCAGGGATCTGTGGCCGGCCCTGCCATCTGGAATATGATGATGAATGGTCTCCTGGTTCAGTTGGAGGAGGCCGGTTGTGTTGTGGTCGCATATGCGGATGATCTTCTACTCTTGATTGAGGGGGGGAGTAGGTCCGCGGTGGAGGTGGCGGGAAGCCGCTACATGCGTATGGTTTGTGAATGGGGAGAAAGGATGGGTGTGAAAGTTTCCGAAAGGAAAACTGAATGTATGCTTCTGAAGGGATCCTTGGCGGCCAGTAGGCCGCCCAATATTCGTATGGAGGCGGTTGGGGTCCGATACGCGCGTGAAGTGAAGTACCTTGGACTTAAGGTTGGAGAGAGGCTGAGCTTTCGGCCTCACTTGCAACGTCTAAGGGGGCGCGTAGCCGGTTTGGTTGGTATGCTGGTGCGGGTGCTCCGCAAGGAATGGGGGCTCCAAGCCAGAGTGGTGAGAGTCCTGTATAGGAGTGTGTTTGTTCCGTGTGCTATGTATGCATCGTGTGTGTGGGCTGATACTATGCGCCACCAGTACGCGAGGGTGGGCATAAATTCGGTCCAGCGTTTGGTTCTGTATGCGTGTTTAAATGTGTGTAGAACCGTTTCAACTGAGGCGATGCAGGTTCTCATGGGAGAAATTCCATGGGACTTGGAGGTGCTTCGTGGAAGCATCCACTACCGTCTACGGCGGGGCATCCCGCTTGAAGGTTGTGCGGTTATGAATGATGATGTTCGGAATCTCAGTCCGCGCCATCAGCGTGTACTGGTTCTGAACAAGATGCGTGAGATATGGCAGCAACGATGGGATGAGAGTGTGAATGGCAGATGGACGCATATGTTCATTCCGAATGTGTGCTTTGCATCTGCGTATGGATTTGAGTTTGGTCTGTCCCTTGGGTATTTGCTCACGGGGCATGGCAGTATGAATGGGTTCCTGTGCAGGCGTGGACTGGCCACGGAGGCTAGATGCCCATGCGGGGCGGCGGAGGAGAGTGCTAAGCACCTTCTCGTAGAGTGTAGCCTGTATGGGGATTTGCGTGACTTAGGTGCTTGTGGGATCGTAGTGAATGGTGATAGTGTGGATGTGAGTGGTGTATTGAGCGTGAGAGAAAGGTATGAATGCTTGAATGCGTTTGCCGTGGCACTTTTTGAGAGAAGAATGAGAATGGTGCGTGAATGAGTGCGTGAATGACACGCAGGGTGGCTACAACCGGGTGAAAGACCAAGGTCGATTCCGGTTGTACCTTCGGGTTTTGGCGAACCCGCGTACCTGAGCTGGCCTAGCGGTGCCTAGGAATTTACAAGATTCCTTACCGTAGCTTTAACGAGCGGAGTACAAACCAAAGTACTCTTAAAACAAAAATGGGTACCACGGGGATCGGGAGCCCCACAGTAGAATATACTGTGCCCGATCGAGGTGAGGCGCCATTTGGCAGCAACGTGGTGGTTGTGGTTAATACCCATGTCGCGGGTACGGTCTTCGGATCGCAGGTGTGAGGTAACTGGCAAATGTAGCAATGCATTGCACTTATCTCGGGCACTGTCACTGCTTATGACAGTAGAGGTTTAGATAGTCCTCGCCACCAGCAGGTGGAGAGTCAGCTTGTAACTGATTCTATCTGCTAACTGCCAGTAATGGTGGTGCGTTGATTGAGCGTATCTCGATCCCTATAGTCGTAGGCGACTCGTGGTCTAAAGCATTGGCAACAAAATCACGTTAAATAATAACCTTTCACTGTCCCTATCTACTATCTAGCGAAACCACAGCCAAGGGAACGGGCTTGGAATAATTAGCGGGGAAAGAAGACCCTGTTGAGTTTGACTCTAATCTGGCAATGTAAGGAGACCTAAGAGGTGTAGCATAAGTGGGAGATATTAAATTTCGATTTAATATCAACAATGAAATACCACTACTCTTATTGTTTCCTTACTTACTTGATTAAATGGAACGTGTATTATATACATAGCCATTCTTAAAATGTATTTATATGTTTTTATGGTGTTTTGTTTTGATACAAGTTTCTTGTTTGAAATATTATGAGTTTGTTATACATACCAAACAAATTATAATGAAATTATAATTTTTGCTTTTGTGAATTTTAAAATATTAGTTTAATTCGGTATAACTCTTATACTTAGATATGATCCAATTCAAGGACATTTCCAGGTAGGGAGTTTGACTGGGGCGGTACATCTCTCAAATAATAACGGAGGTGTCCCAAGGCCAGCTCAGTGCGGACAGAAACCACACATAGAGCAAAAGGGCAAATGCTGACTTGATCTCGGTATTCAGTACATACAGAGACAGCAAAAGCTCGGCCTATCGATCCTTTTGGTTTAAAGAGTTTTTAACAAGAGGTGTCAGAAAAATTACCACAGGGATAACTGGCTTGTGGCGGCCAAGCGTTCATAGCGACGTCGCTTTTTGATCCTTCGATGTCGGCTCTTCCTATCATTGTGAAGCAAAATTCACCAAGCGTTGGATTGTTCACCCATACAAGGGAACGTGAGCTGGGTTTAGACCGTCGCGAGACAGGTTAGTTTTACCCTACTGATGACAAATATAGTTATTACAACAGCATTCCTGCGTAGTACGAGAGGAACCGCAGGTACGGACAATTGGTACAATACTTGTTCGAGAGAACAGTGGTATGATGCTACGTCCGCTGGATTATGCCTGAACGCCTCTAAGGTCGTATCCGTGCTGGATTGTAATAATAGTAATGGGGTTAATTATATTATATGGTAATATGACGTTGTAAGCTAGACTACATAAGTAATTTAGCGAAAATGTTTTTTACCGAAACCAATTAGTAATATAATATGGGTAATGTGTTTCTTATTATGCACGAGATTCATGTTAAGTGCCAATTATATAATACAAATTGTTTTCATATATAATGTAATACCTTGAATCAATTGTAAACGACTTTGGTATCGGGCAAGGTGTTGTTAATGGAAGAGCAGCTACCATACTGCGATCCACTGAAACTTAACCTATGCTCGATGATTCGAATATTTACTATGCAGATATATAAATATATATATATGTGTATTAAATATAAGGTAGCATGTATAATATTTATACTTGTTATGCATTAATAATTATTTATTAGTTGCGGAGGATGGGTGATGGATATATGATGTATTATATACTTATAAGAAAAAGTATTAATAAGTATTTACACTTATATTAATTATGGCTTTAAAAAATAATATAATATTATATATTTTTTTAAAAAGAACTTATCATAATAATAATAATTATATGATATAATATATAAAATCATTTTGATAAAAG
>CATQJD010000066.1:12500-20000 GCA_958298945.1 Atherix ibis | reverse complement strand
GGAGCCGCCATTGGTACAGATCTTGGTGGTAGTAGCAAATAATCGAATGAGACCTTGGAGGACTGAAGTGGAGAAGGGTTTCGTGTGAACAGTGGTTGATCACGAGTTAGTCGGTCCTAAGTTTATGGTGAAAACCAATGTATATATATAAACTATTAGTTAATATATATATTTAAACGAAAGGGAATACGGTTCCAATTCCGTAACCTGTTAAGTATACGTTTGTTATTAAAAATGGGCTTTTTGCTCATCCTGGTAACAGAAATAACCATAAAGAAACCGTCGAGAGGTATCGGAAGAGTTTTCTTTTCTGTTTCATAGTCGTATCACCATGGAAGTCTTTCGAAGAGAGATATGGTGAATGGACTAGAAGAGCATGGCATTTACTGCTGTGTCGATATTTTCTCCTCGGGCCTTGAAAATTTATGGTAAGGAAACGCAAACTTCTTAACAGGCCGTACCTATATCCGCAGCTGGTCTCCAAGGTGAAGAGTCTCTAGTCGATAGAATAATGTAGGTAAGGGAAGTCGGCAAATTAGATCCGTAACTTCGGGATAAGGATTGGCTCTGAAGATTGAGATAGTCGGGCTTGATTGGAAAGTAATAAAATGGTTTTATGTACTCGTTCTGGGTAAAGAGATGATTTTTTAAATTGTTGATTTCCCGGATAGAAGTTTACGTAACCAAATTACGGAACTTTCTTGCTAATAATTTATAAAATTTACTTTTTATATATTTATAACGACTATCAATTAACAATCAATTCAGAACTGGCACGGACTTGGGAAATCCGACTGTCTAATTAAAACAAAGCATTGTGATGGCCCCAACGGGTGTTGACACAATGTGATTTCTGCCCAGTGCTCTGAATGTCAAAGTGAAGAAATTCAAGTAAGCGCGGGTAAACGGCGGGAGTAACTATGACTCTCTTAAGGTAGCCAAATGCCTCGTCATCTAATTAGTGACGCGCATGAATGGATTAACGAGATTTCTTCTGTCCCTATCTACTATCTAGCGAAACCACAGCCAAGGGAACGGGCTTGGAATAATTAGCGGGGAAAGAAGACCCTGTTGAGTTTGACTCTAATCTGGCAATGTAAGGAGACCTAAGAGGTGTAGCATAAGTGGGAGATATTAAATTTCGATTTAATATCAACAATGAAATACCACTACTCTTATTGTTTCCTTACTTACTTGATTAAATGGAACGTGTATTATATACATAGCCATTCTTAAAATGTATTTATATGTTTTTATGGTGTTTTGTTTTGATACAAGTTTCTTGTTTGAAATATTATGAGTTTGTTATACATACCAAACAAATTATAATGAAATTATAATTTTTGCTTTTGTGAATTTTAAAATATTAGTTTAATTCGGTATAACTCTTATACTTAGATATGATCCAATTCAAGGACATTTCCAGGTAGGGAGTTTGACTGGGGCGGTACATCTCTCAAATAATAACGGAGGTGTCCCAAGGCCAGCTCAGTGCGGACAGAAACCACACATAGAGCAAAAGGGCAAATGCTGACTTGATCTCGGTATTCAGTACATACAGAGACAGCAAAAGCTCGGCCTATCGATCCTTTTGGTTTAAAGAGTTTTTAACAAGAGGTGTCAGAAAAATTACCACAGGGATAACTGGCTTGTGGCGGCCAAGCGTTCATAGCGACGTCGCTTTTTGATCCTTCGATGTCGGCTCTTCCTATCATTGTGAAGCAAAATTCACCAAGCGTTGGATTGTTCACCCATACAAGGGAACGTGAGCTGGGTTTAGACCGTCGCGAGACAGGTTAGTTTTACCCTACTGATGACAAATATAGTTATTACAACAGCATTCCTGCGTAGTACGAGAGGAACCGCAGGTACGGACAATTGGTACAATACTTGTTCGAGAGAACAGTGGTATGATGCTACGTCCGCTGGATTATGCCTGAACGCCTCTAAGGTCGTATCCGTGCTGGATTGTAATAATAGTAATGGGGTTAATTATATTATATGGTAATATGACGTTGTAAGCTAGACTACATAAGTAATTTAGCGAAAATGTTTTTTACCGAAACCAATTAGTAATATAATATGGGTAATGTGTTTCTTATTATGCACGAGATTCATGTTAAGTGCCAATTATATAATACAAATTGTTTTCATATATAATGTAATACCTTGAATCAATTGTAAACGACTTTGGTATCGGGCAAGGTGTTGTTAATGGAAGAGCAGCTACCATACTGCGATCCACTGAAACTTAACCTATGCTCGATGATTCGAATATTTACTATGCAGATATATAAATATATATATATGTGTATTAAATATAAGGTAGCATGTATAATATTTATACTTGTTATGCATTAATAATTATTTATTAGTTGCGGAGGATGGGTGATGGATATATGATGTATTATATACTTATAAGAAAAAGTATTAATAAGTATTTACACTTATATTAATTATGGCTTTAAAAAATAATATAATATTATATATTTTTTTAAAAAGAACTTATCATAATAATAATAATTATATGATATAATATATAAAATCATTTTGATAAAAGTTTTTAACTTTAACATATTGATATTGTATTGTTGGTTGTTGTGTTGGAATAATAAGTATTTACTAATTTATATTTCTATTTTTGGTTTAATGTATAAATATACTTATAATTATGAGAACTTAATATGATATATATAAGATCTTATATATGATCATTTTGATGAATGGTTGAAATAAACATTAACATATTATTATTGTCATTTATAATTGTTGGGTAAATATACTTATATAAATAAGAATTTAATATGAAATATAATAAAATCATTTTGATGGATAGAAGAAAGAAGGTGGCAATAAACTTTAAAATTAAAGTATATTGATATTGTATTGGATCATTATATATCTCTATACATAAGATCAATTAGTTGGATGGATGGTGGGCAATAAGCATTAACTTATTTTTAGTTAATGTATAAATAATGAGAACTTAATATGAAATATAATATATAAAATCATTATTAGATGGACGTTAGCAAAAAATATTCACATTAACGTATATTGATATTGTATAAATATTCTTATAATATAGAACTTATCATAAAAATTTTAAAATATATATAATTTAATAAATTGTATATGATCATTTTATATGATATTAATATGTGGAATAAGCATTTTAGGTTTTTTGTTGAACAAATGGATGGTATAACTAATAATAAAATGGCTTATAAAAGTTGGTGGTTAGAAAAAAATTTTAGTAAACTGAAATGTATCTTTACAATGTTATTAGGGTTAATAATGAAAAATGTTTAAAAAAATATATTTTATTTTAGGTTGTTAAATACCCTTTTTCAGCTTCTAGATAGACCAAAAGTTTTCTTTTCGTATTGTTATAAATTATAATTTTAACAATATAAAGTTAACTGAAATGTATCTTTATAGTGTTATTAGGATCAAACTAATAGGTTAATAATGAAAAATGTTGAAAAAAATATATTTTATTTTAGGTTGTTAAATACCCTTTTTCAGCTTCTAGATAGACCAAAAGTTTTCTTTTCGTATTGTTATAAATTATAATTTTAACAATATAAAGTTAACTGAAATATATCTTTATAGTGTTATTAGGATCAAACTAATAGGTTAATAATGAAAAATGTTGAAAAAAATATATTTTATTTTAGGTTGTTAAATACCCTTTTTCAGCTTCTAGATAGACCAAAAGTTTTCTTTTCGTATTGTTATAAATTATAATTTTAACAATATAAAGTTAACTGAAATGTATCTTTATAGTGTTATTAGGATCAAACTAATAGGGTTAATAATGAAAAATGTTGAAAAATATATATTTTATTTTAGGTTGTTAAATACCCTTTTTCAGCTTCTAGATAGACCTAAAATTTATATTAAAATAATATAAATTATATGTTAAAATTTACCAAATCGACTTAAATTTTTTTGATTTATTATTAATTTATATTTTTATACATAAATATTGAAAAATATTATGAAATTTGTTGTGTTTTGAAAAAAGTGCAAAAAAAGGACCAATCCTACTTTTTTTTAAAAACTGATATAAGTTTAGGTCTCGACTATCTCTTTTTTAAAAATGGTCTATTTTCATATGTTTTGAATATACAAAACATACTTGTGCTTTCAAAAAAAATAATTTTAAAAATTGACTATTTTATAGTATCAATTTGATATGTTGTTAATATGAATGTGAACCAAAAATAAATTGGTACAAAATACCATATAAAAACAAGGTTATACACAATATAGTAAATGTATATACATAATGTTATACATAAATTAAAATGCTTTTATAAAATAATATAATTATATAATATTCTGGTTGATCCTGCCAGTAGTTATATGCTTGTCTCAAAGATTAAGCCATGCATGTCTAAGTACATACATAAATAAAGTGAAACCGCAAAAGGCTCATTATATCAGTTATGGTTTATTAGATCATAAACAGTTACTTGGATAACTGTGGCAATTCTAGAGCTAATACATGCAATGATAACACGGACCTTTTGGAACGTGTGCTTTTATTAGGCCAAAAACCAAGCGATTATTTATAATCGTATAATATGGTTGAACTCTAGATAATTTGCCGATCGTACGGTCTTAGTACCGACGACAGATCTTTCAAATGTCTGCCCTATCAACTATTGATGGTAGTATCTTGGACTACCATGGTTGCAACGGGTAACGGGGAATCAGGGTTCGATTCCGGAGAGGGAGCCTGAGAAACGGCTACCACATCTAAGGAAGGCAGCAGGCGCGTAAATTACCCACTCCCAGTACGGGGAGGTAGTGACGAAAAATAACAATACAGGACTCATATCCGAGGCCCTGTAATTGGAATGAGTACACTTTAAATCCTTTAACAAGGACCTATTGGAGGGCAAGTCTGGTGCCAGCAGCCGCGGTAATTCCAGCTCTAATAGCGTATATTAAAGTTGTTGCGGTTAAAACGTTCGTAGTTGAATTTGTGCTTCACACGGGTAGTACACCTAAAATATAGGTTAGTACATTACCTTGTGTGCTAGCGTATTACTGGAGGGCTATTGCTTATATATTTATATGTTTGTAATAGCCCTATATAAAGCTGCTATAATGCTCTTTATTGAGTGTTATTGTGGACAGTACAATTACTTTGAACAAATTAAAGTGCTTAAAGCAGGCTTTAAATGCCTGAATATTTTGTGCATGGAATAATGGAATAAGACCTCTGTTCTACTTTCATTGGTTTTTAGATCAAGAGGTAATGATTAATAGAAGCAGTTGGGGGCATTAGTATTACGACGCGAGAGGTGAAATTCTTGGACCGTCGTAAGACTAACTTAAGCGAAAGCATTTGCCAAAGATGTTTTCATTAATCAAGAACGAAAGTTAGAGGTTCGAAGGCGATCAGATACCGCCCTAGTTCTAACCATAAACGATGCCAGCTAGCAATTGGGTATAGCTACTACTATGGCTTTCTCAGTCGCTTCCCGGGAAACCAAAGCTTTTGGGCTCCGGGGGAAGTATGGTTGCAAAGCTGAAACTTAAAGGAATTGACGGAAGGGCACCACCAGGAGTGGAGCCTGCGGCTTAATTTGACTCAACACGGGAAAACTTACCAGGTCCGAACATAAATGAGTAAGACAGATTGATAGCTCTTTCTCGAATCTATGGGTGGTGGTGCATGGCCGTTCTTAGTTCGTGGAGTGATTTGTCTGGTTAATTCCGATAACGAACGAGACTCAAATATATTAAATAGATGCTTTCAGGATTATGGCGTTGAAGCTTTGCATAGCTTTCATTCATAATACTTTTATAGTATTTGATTGTATATGCTAATGTGAGTGGAGTCGTACCTGTTTGTTTGTTCTATAAAAAAAGAACGATTGCTTCTTAAATGGACAAGTTGCGTTTAGCAATAATGAGATTGAGCAATAACAGGTCTGTGATGCCCTTAGATGTCCTGGGCTGCACGCGCGCTACAATGAAAGTATCAACGTGTATTTCCTAGACCGAGAGGTCCGGGTAAACCGCTGAATCACTTTCATGCTTGGGATTGTGAACTGAAACTGTTCACATGAACTTGGAATTCCCAGTAAGTGCGAGTCATTAACTCGTATTGATCAAGTCCCTGCCCTTTGTACACACCGCCCGTCGCTACTACCGATTGAATTATTTAGTGAGGTCTCCGGACGTGATTGCTGTGACGCTATATGTGTTACGGTTATATCGCAAAAGTTGACCAAACTTGATTATTTAGAGGAAGTAAAAGTCGTAACAAGGTTTCCGTAGGTGAACCTGCGGAAGGATCATTAATGATACCTTATATAAAATAAAATACTATATATTTAAAGTATATAGAAAAAAAGAGTATTAAAAATGAAATTATATAAAAAATATATATTTATTTATATTATAAATAAATTGTAAAAGAGACCAACCAATTCTGTACTTAAAATTTTAAGTAATAGTTCAATGATGAACTAGACGTTCGCAGAAGAAGGTTGTTTTTCTTTTTAATATTCTTATAAAAATATTGATTTGATATAAAAATGCTCATTTATATAATGTGTATTTAAAATTTATAAACTCTAAGCGGTGGATCACTTGGCTCATGGGTCGATGAAGAACGCAGCAAACTGTGCGTCATCGTGTGAACTGCAGGACACATGAACATCGACAATTTGAACGCATATTACAGTCTATGCTATATGTATATCTTTAGATATATTGCATAGACTACATATGGTTGAGGGTTGTATGATTACGCTAACTTGACTCGATTTTATGATGAAAATTATAAAATTGGCATTTTGTGTTATAAAATTTTAACATTGCTTAGAATTTTTAACATTAACAATTATTATATTCATTAAAATATTATTATTATATAAAATATAATTTCAAAATAAAAAAACTATTTTATACAAGTAAAAAATTTGAAATATTTATTATTTACAAATTAATAAAAAAAAAATGTATAAAAATATAAAAAAAATATGAAATATTATTACAATATAATAAAATATTAAAAAAATGATATAATATTAGCATTATTATATAGCAGAAAAAATTACTGACTATAATAATAAAAAATTTAAAAATTTATTTATAACCTCAACTCATATGAGACTACTCCCTGAATTTAAGCATATTAATGAGGGAAGGAAAAGAAACTAACAAGGATTTTCTTAGTAGCGGCGAGCGAAAAGAAAATAGTTCAGCACTAAGTTATTTTGTATATTATTTACAAATATAAGATGCAGTGTATAGAATGTCTATAATTTAGTATTAAATATTAATAGTTTAAGTCCTTCTTAAAGGGGGCCAATTACCCAAAGAGGGTGCCAGGCCCGTAAAACATTAATATATACTAAAAGACATTTCTTAAGAGTCGTGTTGCTTGATAGTGCAGCACTAATTGGGTGGTAAACTCCATCTAAAACTAAATATGACCATGAGACCGATAGCAAACAAGTACCGTGAGGGAAA
>CATQJD010000066.1:5000-10000 GCA_958298945.1 Atherix ibis | reverse complement strand
TACATAGCCATTCTTAAAATGTATTTATATGTTTTTATGGTGTTTTGTTTTGATACAAGTTTCTTGTTTGAAATATTATGAGTTTGTTATACATACCAAACAAATTATAATGAAATTATAATTTTTGCTTTTGTGAATTTTAAAATATTAGTTTAATTCGGTATAACTCTTATACTTAGATATGATCCAATTCAAGGACATTTCCAGGTAGGGAGTTTGACTGGGGCGGTACATCTCTCAAATAATAACGGAGGTGTCCCAAGGCCAGCTCAGTGCGGACAGAAACCACACATAGAGCAAAAGGGCAAATGCTGACTTGATCTCGGTATTCAGTACATACAGAGACAGCAAAAGCTCGGCCTATCGATCCTTTTGGTTTAAAGAGTTTTTAACAAGAGGTGTCAGAAAAATTACCACAGGGATAACTGGCTTGTGGCGGCCAAGCGTTCATAGCGACGTCGCTTTTTGATCCTTCGATGTCGGCTCTTCCTATCATTGTGAAGCAAAATTCACCAAGCGTTGGATTGTTCACCCATACAAGGGAACGTGAGCTGGGTTTAGACCGTCGCGAGACAGGTTAGTTTTACCCTACTGATGACAAATATAGTTATTACAACAGCATTCCTGCGTAGTACGAGAGGAACCGCAGGTACGGACAATTGGTACAATACTTGTTCGAGAGAACAGTGGTATGATGCTACGTCCGCTGGATTATGCCTGAACGCCTCTAAGGTCGTATCCGTGCTGGATTGTAATAATAGTAATGGGGTTAATTATATTATATGGTAATATGACGTTGTAAGCTAGACTACATAAGTAATTTAGCGAAAATGTTTTTTACCGAAACCAATTAGTAATATAATATGGGTAATGTGTTTCTTATTATGCACGAGATTCATGTTAAGTGCCAATTATATAATACAAATTGTTTTCATATATAATGTAATACCTTGAATCAATTGTAAACGACTTTGGTATCGGGCAAGGTGTTGTTAATGGAAGAGCAGCTACCATACTGCGATCCACTGAAACTTAACCTATGCTCGATGATTCGAATATTTACTATGCAGATATATAAATATATATATATGTGTATTAAATATAAGGTAGCATGTATAATATTTATACTTGTTATGCATTAATAATTATTTATTAGTTGCGGAGGATGGGTGATGGATATATGATGTATTATATACTTATAAGAAAAAGTATTAATAAGTATTTACACTTATATTAATTATGGCTTTAAAAAATAATATAATATTATATATTTTTTTAAAAAGAACTTATCATAATAATAATAATTATATGATATAATATATAAAATCATTTTGATAAAAGTTTTTAACTTTAACATATTGATATTGTATTGTTGGTTGTTGTGTTGGAATAATAAGTATTTACTAATTTATATTTCTATTTTTGGTTTAATGTATAAATATACTTATAATTATGAGAACTTAATATGATATATATAAGATCTTATATATGATCATTTTGATGAATGGTTGAAATAAACATTAACATATTATTATTGTCATTTATAATTGTTGGGTAAATATACTTATATAAATAAGAATTTAATATGAAATATAATAAAATCATTTTGATGGATAGAAGAAAGAAGGTGGCAATAAACTTTAAAATTAAAGTATATTGATATTGTATTGGATCATTATATATCTCTATACATAAGATCAATTAGTTGGATGGATGGTGGGCAATAAGCATTAACTTATTTTTAGTTAATGTATAAATAATGAGAACTTAATATGAAATATAATATATAAAATCATTATTAGATGGACGTTAGCAAAAAATATTCACATTAACGTATATTGATATTGTATAAATATTCTTATAATATAGAACTTATCATAAAAATTTTAAAATATATATAATTTAATAAATTGTATATGATCATTTTATATGATATTAATATGTGGAATAAGCATTTTAGGTTTTTTGTTGAACAAATGGATGGTATAACTAATAATAAAATGGCTTATAAAAGTTGGTGGTTAGAAAAAAATTTTAGTAAACTGAAATGTATCTTTACAATGTTATTAGGGTTAATAATGAAAAATGTTTAAAAAAATATATTTTATTTTAGGTTGTTAAATACCCTTTTTCAGCTTCTAGATAGACCAAAAGTTTTCTTTTCGTATTGTTATAAATTATAATTTTAACAATATAAAGTTAACTGAAATGTATCTTTATAGTGTTATTAGGATCAAACTAATAGGTTAATAATGAAAAATGTTGAAAAAAATATATTTTATTTTAGGTTGTTAAATACCCTTTTTCAGCTTCTAGATAGACCAAAAGTTTTCTTTTCGTATTGTTATAAATTATAATTTTAACAATATAAAGTTAACTGAAATATATCTTTATAGTGTTATTAGGATCAAACTAATAGGTTAATAATGAAAAATGTTGAAAAAAATATATTTTATTTTAGGTTGTTAAATACCCTTTTTCAGCTTCTAGATAGACCAAAAGTTTTCTTTTCGTATTGTTATAAATTATAATTTTAACAATATAAAGTTAACTGAAATGTATCTTTATAGTGTTATTAGGATCAAACTAATAGGGTTAATAATGAAAAATGTTGAAAAATATATATTTTATTTTAGGTTGTTAAATACCCTTTTTCAGCTTCTAGATAGACCTAAAATTTATATTAAAATAATATAAATTATATGTTAAAATTTACCAAATCGACTTAAATTTTTTTGATTTATTATTAATTTATATTTTTATACATAAATATTGAAAAATATTATGAAATTTGTTGTGTTTTGAAAAAAGTGCAAAAAAAGGACCAATCCTACTTTTTTTTAAAAACTGATATAAGTTTAGGTCTCGACTATCTCTTTTTTAAAAATGGTCTATTTTCATATGTTTTGAATATACAAAACATACTTGTGCTTTCAAAAAAAATAATTTTAAAAATTGACTATTTTATAGTATCAATTTGATATGTTGTTAATATGAATGTGAACCAAAAATAAATTGGTACAAAATACCATATAAAAACAAGGTTATACACAATATAGTAAATGTATATACATAATGTTATACATAAATTAAAATGCTTTTATAAAATAATATAATTATATAATATTCTGGTTGATCCTGCCAGTAGTTATATGCTTGTCTCAAAGATTAAGCCATGCATGTCTAAGTACATACATAAATAAAGTGAAACCGCAAAAGGCTCATTATATCAGTTATGGTTTATTAGATCATAAACAGTTACTTGGATAACTGTGGCAATTCTAGAGCTAATACATGCAATGATAACACGGACCTTTTGGAACGTGTGCTTTTATTAGGCCAAAAACCAAGCGATTATTTATAATCGTATAATATGGTTGAACTCTAGATAATTTGCCGATCGTACGGTCTTAGTACCGACGACAGATCTTTCAAATGTCTGCCCTATCAACTATTGATGGTAGTATCTTGGACTACCATGGTTGCAACGGGTAACGGGGAATCAGGGTTCGATTCCGGAGAGGGAGCCTGAGAAACGGCTACCACATCTAAGGAAGGCAGCAGGCGCGTAAATTACCCACTCCCAGTACGGGGAGGTAGTGACGAAAAATAACAATACAGGACTCATATCCGAGGCCCTGTAATTGGAATGAGTACACTTTAAATCCTTTAACAAGGACCTATTGGAGGGCAAGTCTGGTGCCAGCAGCCGCGGTAATTCCAGCTCCAATAGCGTATATTAAAGTTGTTGCGGTTAAAACGTTCGTAGTTGAATTTGTGCTTCACACGGGTAGTACACCTAAAATATAGGTTAGTACATTACCTTGTGTGCTAGCGTATTACTGGAGGGCTATTGCTTATATATTTATATGTTTGTAATAGCCCTATATAAAGCTGCTATAATGCTCTTTATTGAGTGTTATTGTGGACAGTACAATTACTTTGAACAAATTAAAGTGCTTAAAGCAGGCTTTAAATGCCTGAATATTTTGTGCATGGAATAATGGAATAAGACCTCTGTTCTACTTTCATTGGTTTTTAGATCAAGAGGTAATGATTAATAGAAGCAGTTGGGGGCATTAGTATTACGACGCGAGAGGTGAAATTCTTGGACCGTCGTAAGACTAACTTAAGCGAAAGCATTTGCCAAAGATGTTTTCATTAATCAAGAACGAAAGTTAGAGGTTCGAAGGCGATCAGATACCGCCCTAGTTCTAACCATAAACGATGCCAGCTAGCAATTGGGTATAGCTACTACTATGGCTTTCTCAGTCGCTTCCCGGGAAACCAAAGCTTTTGGGCTCCGGGGGAAGTATGGTTGCAAAGCTGAAACTTAAAGGAATTGACGGAAGGGCACCACCAGGAGTGGAGCCTGCGGCTTAATTTGACTCAACACGGGAAAACTTACCAGGTCCGAACATAAATGAGTAAGACAGATTGATAGCTCTTTCTCGAATCTATGGGTGGTGGTGCATGGCCGTTCTTAGTTCGTGGAGTGATTTGTCTGGTTAATTCCGATAACGAACGAGACTCAAATATATTAAATAGATGCTTTCAGGATTATGGCGTTGAAGCTTTGCATAGCTTTCATTCATAATACTTTTATAGTATTTGATTGTATATGCTAATGTGAGTGGAGTCGTACCTGTTTGTTTGTTCTATAAAAAAAGAACGATTGCTTCTTAAATGGACAAGTTGCGTTTAGCAATAATGAGATTGAGCAATAACAGGTCTGTGATGCCCTTAGATGTCCTGGGCTGCACGCGCGCTACAATGAAAGTATCAACGTGTATTTCCTAGACCGAGAGGTCCGGGTAAACCGCTGAATCACTTTCATGCTTGGGATTGTGAACTGAAACTGTTCACATGAACTTGGAATTCCCAGTAAGTGCGAGTCATTAACTCGTATTGATCAAGTCCCTGCCCTTTGTACACACCGCCCGTCGCTACTACCGATTGAATTATTTAGTGAGGTCTCCGGACGTGATTGCTGTGACGCT